>OMLM01005525.1:1464-12030 GCA_900302695.1 Helostoma temminkii | reverse complement strand
GGAGGATACAGTAGATGTATCAGATATATTTTCTATTACAGCCTTTGTTTACCATATAAGTGTATTTCTGTGTGTACATTTCACCTATTGTATCTTTAAAAAGCAAAAGCACCTTCAAACATAAATTGATGTAACATTTTATTTTTAAGTGATTTTAAGGTAGGTCATCCAACAGTAATTCAAAGGTCTTTCCTCTGCACGAATAGGATAGAACCATGTTTATTACTAGTTGTATTTGAAAAGCTCTAATCTATGTATTAAGAAGCAGCACTCAGTCTGCATTTGGTAGATAAAGGCAGCTGGTATGTTTCAAGGCCGGGCTGAATATCAAACGACGTTAGATGAAGCCTGTTTCTTCTATAAGAGGCCCTGAAAGCAGCAAGACTCCATCCATGATTACAGCCTGACAGCAGTGCCCCAAAAAAGTGATTCTAGATGAGAAAAGATTGCGCTATTATTTAAAATCGGTGGAGAAACACAATGTTTTTCACTATGGTGCAAAGCAATTCTCCAAGCCGGAGGTAGAAACAGCATGAGACTATTCATCTCTTAAAGAGTGGCACAGAAGATTCACTCAGAGGTCGTACAGAAATCATATTTTACGCCTGGCATGGAACAGATCTCAATATGAGCCTCCTTGTAAGGGTCAAGCTGCGTCCTGTCCTTTTTAAAATCACAATAATAAGCCCTATTTTCTTCCTATTGAAGAAAAGCAAACAGCTGTCGAGATTGACTTTGATACATTTAGTCATTTATTTGTGTCTCTAATGAAAATGTCTCAAAACAACTGTGAGGTTCCTGTTACTTTTTGATGGAAAGACTCTACAAAGTAAAAAAAAAGGTGCCCTTTTCTCAGTGTTCCTGCATGTAGACTACATGTGTTGTGTGTCTTTTGCTTACACTGAACATGTTTTGTGTAACATTGCAGGGAGTTTGGCCGCTGGAAAGTGAACAGCTTGGCCCTTGAGAGACAGGAGAACAATGGCTTTTCCTTGCCACTGGACCCTGAGTTCCTCCAGACCATTAGGCAGCTGGGCAGGAGGCCCAGTCTCAGCGCCATCACTGACAACATTATTAGGAAATACGGAACCCACTTCCTGCTTTCTGCTACACTGGGAGGTAAATAACGTATGGGCTGTGACTTTTACTGACCTGCCTTATAGCTTGGGGATGAAAGAAAGTGCAAGGTGAGGTAGAATGTATGTTCCACAACAGACTTGAATGATTTTAGCAGAGTTTCATCTTAGCCCTTTAGAGCCCAGCCTAACAAATAATAGCCAAAATGTCCTATTTTTTTAACTGGAGTGTGTATTGGACCCTTTTTAAAAAATAAAGGAAAAAAATGGAAATTATTTCTAAATGTGAGATTTTTTATGTATTTACTCCTTTGGAGATCAAACAGCAATTTAAATTTCCCTTTATACTCCTGAACATCTTCTATTCTTCTATTCTTACAAATCTTTATTAAAAAGAACAATGGTCTACATACTATCTGTTTTAAAAATGTGATATTTTCCAAAATCATTGTAATTAACTCATTACTTCTTAACATGTGGTGGAAAACCCGAATAGGAAAAGGCTAGGGACTTTCTTGATTCAGTTTTTAGGTTTAGCTCTTGTGCCTTCTGTTCTCGGAGCTAATGTATTGGGTTGAAAAGGGGACAAAATACATGATACATACAACAATAGTGCCTAAAGTTGGGGCCTTGTTATCCCTCTCATTTTTGCTTTTATTACCCTTATTGCTGTACACCATTAACTATTAAATGAAGATGAATTGTCATCAAGGAGTAGAGTTCAACCAGTTAAACAAACCCAAATCTCTAAAGCTTCTTGCATTGTACTCAAACAACTAAATACTTGGCTAAATGTTGGATCAACTGTGAATGTGGACTGATTTGTGATTGTTTAAGCTCATGTTCTTGGAATGTCTTTGTTTTTGTTTGACAAAAGAAATGCCACTGGATCCTCTGATTCCATAACAATAGATGTGAGTTAGCCAGCATAGAGTAATTGGCAGCACAGCTCCCATGGCTATCTGCTGCACAATCTCCTCCCAGCTCCTCTGCTGCTCTTTTCATCTTTTGTCTCTTGTGCATAAACTCTTACAGCCATGATGAATACAAATAGTATTTAACATAGATTATAAAGACAATCATGTGCAATGTGTGCTGCAAACAACAACACCTGCAGCTTGATATGACTTCTTACCTTTATCTGTTGGCCTTTCAAATATGTTATTCTAACAACTGAAAGCACTTTCAAGTAGGATCAATTTAAATCAATAATATGATAACTAACAGTCTTCAGGCTCTAGTTTCATATTTAGTTTACTGATAGTAAAAAATAGTTTCATTTACTTCTTAGCAAGGAGTATACTTACTTACATGTCAAATTCTTGTTATACTGTATTATCAACATATTCAGCTAAATTTGTATTCATACCCAAGCAAAAGTCATGATAATGATAATGTGCAGACATTATTACTGACATTTTCACGACCTGGTTCTAGTGTTTTCTTAGCTCCGAGAATATTTGTTAAAGAGTGACAGAATTCTCAAAGAGAATTAAACTGAACTGGAATCACTTGACTAGTATTAATATAAATCAAATTACTATTTTTTTTGTAAATTTCAGAATTAGAAGACAAAAAAACAGGTATAAATATGAAAAGATTTTTTGGCTGTGTATTGCAGACAAGTGATAACCTTCATCTATCCCCACTGGGAATGAGTCTCTACAAATTAAAACTACATTCCCGATAAAACCTAAAGCTGTTAAAAAGGATTTTTATATCGATCTTTCACTTCTTCCTGCACCTATCAATACACTGTCCTCTGAAAGCTTTGGCTATGCTTCTACTGTAGGACTTGTTCCATAAAGCATCATAATTTGTGCACGATAGCCAGAGGTTCATCATCATTAGTAGAAGCTCAGTATCTTCCACCTTCACTGTTTTTCTGCCTATGTGATTGCATAATGAGTGCTGGCAGGTGTTCATGAGTTAATATTTACCACAGAGAACACTATGTATGTGTATGTTCACAGGGGATGCGTCATTAATTAAATGTGTGTTTCTGTGTGTGTATTCACAGGGGAAGAGTCATTAATGATCTTTGTGGACAAGCGGAAGTTAAGTCGGACAAGTGAAGTGAGTGAAACCAATGGCACAGCTGTGACTCTGGAAGCGCTGCACCAGCTGGCTGCCTCCTACTTCATCGACAGAGAGAGCACCCTGCACAAGCTGCACCATATCCAGATTGCCTCCACAGCCATCAAGGTAAAAACCTCCTTCTCTCTGGGATCCTGCCAAACACAGTAGTTCCAACAACAACAGTATAAAACAAAAATAATAATAATTTTCCAAAACTTAAAATTTCCAGCACAGTTGGATTATTTTTATTATTATAACTTTTTGTGTGTTTGATTAAAGTCATTCTAGCAAGACATTGTTTAATTTGATTATGTTTCCCTGGATGATTGAATATGTAATTGCAATAATTGTATTTTTCCAAACATGGCAAGTGGCTTTTATTAGCCCCCTCACTAAAGAATTAAAGAGGTCATGACTATGTTAAAGCCTTTGAAAAGAAACCTGACAATCAGCAGGTACATCTTATTTTATTGAGAGCTTTTCACCATATAGTCGTGCTTTTCGGTTTCTGTTGACATAGTCTTCATGTTGATTCAATATTTTCAACTACTGTATTTTTTGCTGGCAGACATTAAAATTGCACCTGGGTTACTGACCCACATTACACCAGGAAAAGACAATATACTGGTAAAGACAACATGTACTATTGTACAGATATTGGCTCATTATGGTTGACTTTTTGTGCAATCCTACAGTCCCATTAAAAGCAGTATTGCGGTTGTGTGCATTACAAATTGTTTGAACCGAAAAATGTTCATACTTATCCTTGCTGTCCTCTTACTCACTTTTTGATTAATGGACCGAGCAACTCAGAATGAAACAGTTTATGTACTTGCGTGTTTGAGATAATAATGATGCTTGTGCTCTCCCCCTGGGCATAAGTATTGGAACACATTAAGAAAGTCACACTGAACAGTGGTCAGTTTCTGCCAAGTACTTACAACTTGTTCCCAATTACTGTATTCCATTTATGACCCATCAGAAGGCTGTCAGCAGGCGACTCTGGCCTTTCAAATGGCAGAATATCATGACTCTGCAGATTATTAAAACGCATTTTAAGGGACATAAAACAATCATCAGCTACTTTCCTTAGGCTACCAATTTTAATTAATGAACACTTCATAGTGATAGCACTTTAAGGCCTCCTCTAATGTCCTAGCCAAATTTTAGGTGACCTCCAGTTAGGCAAATAAATATGCTATATAACATTGAGAAAGAACCTTTTTGGTGAGACCATTACCTATGTATGGATATGATACCGTCATATCATATGCTTACACTGACTTAATATTACATGTCAGTGCAAATACTTTCATAGTGATTGTTTGTTCATAGAACCCTCCAATGTTGTGGCAAAGCTTTGCTTTAAAAGAAACTGAATAATATGCAGCTGTCATCCGACCATGCAAAGAACATTGTCGATTGACGAAGTAATAACTTTGCCATGTCTATGATCCACAAGTGGTGCTCATTTGATTAAACTAAAACTATCTCGGTTGAGTGAAATATACAATTTCACAAACATACAAACTCAATGAACAACACAGAGAGAAAAGATGTAGCAAGCAATATGTTTACTTCCCTCTTTAATGTGTCTTTTCACAAGCTGGTTTATTGAACAGTATGCTATCAAGATATGCTTATGATGTAAATACCACCCTGCATATTTTACCGCTTAATACCTTTGGGGTGTGTTCATTCATCACTCTGTCAGTTGTTATCAAGCGGAATGAATTGAATCGGCTGAGTTTGCCCTTCGCAGACTGAATTTTCTGTTCTCTCTGTGGAATCAGTTCCCTCATGTGGCTTTATTGTGTTTACATTTGCTTGTGGTAAACAACAGATTAACGTCACAGAATGTAGCTAATATCTGCAGCTTGAAAAAATAACACCTATCTAAGACACTACCAGCATCTTCAGCCTGTTTGTCATGTGCTGTATGCTCTGATTGCACCTGTCTCTGCTGTGGTTCTGACTGGATGCTCCACACCCAGACACATCTAGCCTGAATAACAGATGCACATCTATTGCTTTAGTATGAAGTGCGTCAATGCAATAGCTCTGACTAAAACTGCTCCTTAAAATAAAAGAACAATTATTTTTGAATTGTGTGTTGATGACGAGATGGCACTAATCAAGCACAATCACTCTTATTGTACTGGTGTAATTATATTATTTGTTGCCTAATGAAGACCTGTCTAGGAAAAGCATCTTAATAAAAAAAATAGTAAGGTGTTGGACAGTACCACTACTCTACAATCTGCACCCATCTTGTAAAAACAAAGGATTTGCTCTGTCATTATTGAAATACTTTTCAGTAAGTTTAATTTCATATTGTAAATCAAATGTGATTGAGAAAAATGGCTGTGCAAGTTCATGTCCATTCCATATCCAAGCTGGTGATGGTTTTTGATGAAAGTGCAGAATTTTCTATTAATTTAAATGTGCACTACATATGGTTGGGTCCGGAAGTATTTGGGCAATGACAGTGTTTTTATAATTTTACCTTTGTACAGCACTTAAATTGATTTGAAATTAAACAATCAAGATGTGATCAAAGTGTAGACTATGGGCTTTATTTAAAGAGGTTTCATAACAATATGCCATTTAGCATTTAGGAATTACAGACATTTAAACAGAATACCTCCATTTTCTGGGGGCCAGTAGTATTTGGACAATTGACTGATGAAAAGTTAACAAGGTACAGTCCATTCTCTCATTATTTCCACACAAGCTAGGCAGGTCTAGAGGTCATATTAGGTAAAAAGTTATAGAGTATAGAGTATTTGGCAGCTGTTTGACTGGAGCTACCAATGTGAAATCCAAGGAGATTGCAATGCAAAAGAATAAGGCCATTATTAGGCTGAAAAAACAACATTTATCTATAAGAAAGATAGCAAAAACCTTAGGTGTGGCCAAATTAACAGTTTGGTATATTCATTAAAATAAAGTAAGCACTCGTAAACTTAAAAACCTAAAAGCCTGGAAGACCACAAAAGATAATCACAACAGATCACAACATCAGCAGAATTAAAAAAAACTAGAAGGTAGAAGTATCAAAAATCAAAATCTGCAATCCAGGGACGGCTTAATTAATCTAAATACAGAGGGGTTACAACAAGGTGCAAACCACTGGTAACATTCATGGACAGGAGATTGAGATTAGACTTTGCCAGAAAACATCTAAAAAATCCTCCATGTTCTGGAATCAGATTCTGTGGACAGATGAAACCAAGATTAACTTGTACCAGAATGATGGGAAGAGAAAAGTATGGTGAAGGAAAAAAAAACACAGCTCATGATGCAAATCTACCACATCATGTGTCAAACATGGTGTAGGCATGTATGTCTACCAATGGAACAGGCTCACTAGTGTTCACTCATGATGTGACTGCTGCACGCATGTAGCAAGATGAATTCTAAGGTGTATAGGAATATACTCACAGCTCACATTCAGCCAAATCCTACAAAACTGATGGGACACTGCTTCACAGCGCAGATGGATGATGACCCTAAACATACTGTAAAAGCAACTTTTCGTAGACAAAGAAATGGGACATTCTTCAATGGCCTAGTCAGTCACCGGATCTGAACCCAACAGAGCAGCTTTTTAATTACTAAAGACACACTGAAGGTAGAAAGATCCACAAACAAGCAGCAACTGAAGGTGGCTGCAGTGAAGCATTGGCAAAACATCTCCAGGGACAATATCCACAGTGATGTCCACGGTCTCCAGACTTCAGACATTCAATGACTGCAAAGGACTTTCATCCAAATATTGAAAATTATGGTTACAATTATGTCTTATTTACTTTACTTTTTGGTGTCACTTTATTGTGAGTGAGTGGGTATCATGGAGTCTGCAGGAGTTCTAAAGACAGCACTCCATTGTAAAAGCAAAAACATCAGCAGCTCTTCCCCCCATTCTGACTGCATAGCTGCAGCTAACAGACTAAATTACTTGCCTTTTTCTGAGTCGCAGCCCATTTTTCATTGACCTGTCCTTAGTGATGCCCCACTCTACAGCGCATCTGAGATAAAACTGTACATTTTCCAAAGTGAATTGGCAAGGAGGACGTTGAACTGATTTGGCAGCCGCCACTGAACCAAAGTGCTGCTAAAAACCCCACTGATTGAGACGAATAGAGAAAAAGCCCTCAGGGGTACATTTGTTTGTCAGGCATTTTCAGGTGACTGATGTAAAATATTCACAGCATCAGCAGCCTTTAATTTCAAACATGCCCCAACCCCAATGAAGACTGATGCCAAACAAAACTGCCTTTAAGACGAGCACTGGTCCCCTGGTTTTAAGAGATAACATATTTTAAATTGTAGAAATGCCTGGCCTGAAGGCCAGTGGAAAATAATCAAAGACAGGGAAACAAGATAGTGCAGAAAAAAGGCTCTGCTGTAACACTGACAAATTTCAGTATCTTCCATTTCAGTAATTTCTTTTGAAATTACTCATGCGAACATGTGAACAAACTAGATGAGATGAGGACAGACAGGCCTCATGTAGAAGCCCCATATACCCGGGATCGAGGAACAGCAGGTACAGGAAATTCTGCATCAATCAGTGTGCTTTTGTTTGATTTGCAGCCCAGGCTCTGTCAAATTGAAGATTCATTAAACTAAAGTTGGGTGGAGAATATCACTGACTCGGAAGAGAAGTGATAAGGAACGTTTGACCTAATTTGGTGTGTGAGCCCAGAATGTTCAGCCAGTAATGCGGCATTATGCATCATTTGACAGAGTTAAAGAAAACACAAGTTTCAAGCCTCAGATATCAGATGATGGTTGCTGAGGATTGCTCACAGAGATGTGGCACCTAGAGTTTGGAGAAGGTCTGATGACAGGATGAACAAAACATTCATTCATTCATCTTCTATACCGCTTAGTCCCCGCAGGGGTCACGGGAGTGCTGGAGCCTATCCCAGCCAGCTTACGGGCGAGAGGCGGGGTACACCCTGGACAGGTCGCCATGAACAAAACAAACCCAAATAAAAAAACATTGTCCTCTGTTATCATGATTGTAAATGAATAATTCAACATTTTAACATCTTCATCATTCAGAAGGAAAAACCTTTAACCTTTCCCATTTATCCCTTAACCTTTAACATGCTATTTTTTTTTCTTGACAAGTTGTAGGTGATGACACCTCACATAATTGTATAAATGGATGGATGATAGCTGGCTTTAGTTGGATAGCTCACTTCGAGTATAAAGATTTTTAAGAATTTCATTTCCTCCAGCTATGTGTTTTTAATCTGCAGCGGGTTAAAAGAAATGAAGCCTGGAGAGAAAAATAAATACACTGAATCAAATTTGCTTTCCTGGCCCCTCTACAAGTGACTGGTACTTCCTGTAAAATAGCATAGCTTAGTTTCCCTTAAACAGACTCAGTCAACATAACACCACATCCAGTATTAAATTCCACTTTCTTCTACCAGATTCCCCTCTGTTCCCCTGTGGCTCTGGGTGTTTTTGTCCAGGGCACACAATAATCTCATTCTGATGCTATTTTCTCCCTCTTTTCCTTTTTTCTTGCCTATACTGTGTGAGCTTATCCCTCGCTGGTTGACATTAGAGTGTAAGCCAGTGCAACAAAGTGGTCTTTAAACATGCACTGAAATCCTCAAAGACTGAATAAACAGGCAGAAATGCATCTCAGATGCAAATGTGGATTTGCACATCTACTCTTCCATGGTGATTAAGCAAACGACAATTCTTGAAGGTGCGGTGAACAAGGCAATTTTGAAATGAGCGATGATTTTCATGAAACATTAATGCTACAGTATTTTGCACTTTTTTTCCCAGCAAGCAGAAAGTGCACCCATTTAAAGTCCATTGTTGCTCAGACATCTGACAACACAAGCTCACTAAGTGACATTTTATGCAGTTTTGTGGAATTATTCATGCGAGGGATTTGCAGCAGTGATGAATCTTCATCAGGAAAATGATGTTTCCTAACTGGTTTTATAATAATATTAAAGCCGTACATTTTTAAATAATAAATGTGCCTCAGAGTCATCTGTATCAGTGGACCATGTTAACAGGCAAAGTGCAGTGTTGCCCTGTTAAGACCTTACACTATTAAACCCAAGGCTATCATCCATCTACACGCTGGGCATAACATTCAATCTGAATTAATAGATACAACAGATTAAACCAGTTTAAAATTTTATTTGAATTATTAAATTAATTATAGATATTCAGTTCTAGCTTCTCAATGATATGAGATATATATGATGTATATTACTTTAGGTTATAACATTTCCTACTGATTAACATTGAACATCAAACATTATTTAAAGCAATGCACCAGCTTTTTCAAGAGCACTACTACTTCCCAGTCATTTAACTTCTCTAGTGGGAACACTGGGCTGCAGAAACTGATTAAAATGAGTAGCTGTGCAGTGTTCAGTTGAGTTACAATGCCAAACATGGGGCTCTAGCCCTCACCTGTTCCAAAAGTTGACACATCCTGAACCACCGCACTTGTGCGCTGGGCCTCTGTGTTTTGTGGAAGTATGTCAGATTTCCAAGTAGCAGTGTTTCTGTGAACAGTGTGTCTGGCAGCAGGCAGAGTTACATATTCACCAAAGATGAAGCTATAAAGGATGCCTTCAGGGCTCACTTGGGAAGGTTTGCTCGCTGCTTGACTTTACAGAGTGGTGACAAATTAAAGGAAAATCCTGAATAAATGAGTTGGGAAACATAAATGCAGATCCTTCCATGCATGATACAGGCTTAGTGAATAGTTTGAGGAAAATCATGTGAATTCTGTAGATCTCAACATAGTTGAGTACTCAAGGGAGATTTTATATGCATGTATTAAGACCCAATTTCCACCAACATAATCAAAACACCAATATGTTTAGAAAGAATAGTATTAACCCCTCATATATACATACGTAACATCTCATAGTGAAACACTTGGGATACATTTCTTTTTTCGTTGTTGCTTTGGCCCAGTATTTCATAGTCCCTGAATGGCTTTATGTAGGTTTATAGTTGTGGAGAGCAGTTTAGATTAGATGACAACTGGGTGTATATTGTTGTTGTTGTTGTACTACTTGCCTTCATATAAAACTGTCTGTTTCAAGGGTTCTGTGCACAGTGGTGACAACAAACAGATGAAGAGAGATGAGAAAAATTACTTTAAACAGAACAAAAACTGTAATTGAAAGCTGAAACAGGAATTTTTTATGATTGGACTTTGACTATAGGGACAAATTTCTGCAAACTGATGTTTAATTGCAGTATGTGTTGCTAATTTGTCATGTTCCAAAAATAAAAATAAATAAAACGTAAGTAAAAAAAAGTGAAAGCTTTTAGAACTGTTTTTAAATTAATAGTCTGAGACATAATTAATTTAGACAGTAAGAAGATATCGAAAGGCATGTCTGGA
>OMLM01005523.1:2498-13548 GCA_900302695.1 Helostoma temminkii | reverse complement strand
AGAGGAGCAGCCAAGAGGTCCATGGTTACTCTGGAGGAGCTGAAGAGATCCACAGCTCAGGTGGGACAATCTGTCCACAGGACAATTTGAGAGTCGTGAACTCCACAAATCCTTCTTAATCCTTCTTAAAGAGTGGCAAGAAGAAATTAGAAGTTCCCCTTCCAGCAGGACAATGACTCTATACAACCAGAGCTACAATGAAATGGTTTAAATAAGATAAACCTTAAGATAAGATAAACCTTTATTCGTCCCGCAGTGGGGAAATTTCCGAAAAAAGTCCCACAGTGGGGAAATTCATTTCGGACAGGCTGCCCTTTGAGGCGCCAAGGGTCAGGGGTTTTGGTGGCTTGTCCAAGGACACCTCAGCATGTAGGCACAGGAGGACGGGGAATTGAACCTGCCGACTCTTGGGTTGAGAGATGACTGCCCTACCAACTGAGCTACATGCCACCCCAAACCAGTGTATTCATTTGTTACAATGGCCCCGTCAAAGTCCAGACCTGAATTGTTTTGAGAATCTGTGGCAAGACTGTATTGTTTACAGACGTTGCCAGCAGGCAGATGAATGCCCACCACAGCCTCTGCTAAGCAGCCAAATATTCCATCACGCATTTTGCACCACTTAGCAACCAATAAACACACAATGTTTCTACTACAGTTGCTAAAGGTTTCTAGGAGAGGAATTAGTATTTGACTTTTCAAGTATGTGGTGGATAGATAAAAATAAGAGCCTACAGGTAAATTAACATCTGTTGTACCATAATGTTGTTAATAGCAGACCTTTTTGCCAATAGCAGACCTTGTTGTAATTCTGTGCCTTGTCGAAGAAAAAAAAAAAAACTAAACTGAATTAAAGGAGAGCAACCAAAAATGCAAGAAAACAGTCCATATCACTTACTACCAAACAGGCACCTAACAAACAGGGGGAGTAGAGTCCAGAATACCAGGTGGGAACAAAGTCCAGAATGACGGCGGTAGCAGGTTAGTACACAAGGCAAACAGGAACAGACTTGCATGGACTATACATGGGGATCTGGCAAAGGCTGTGTGGAAACTGGAGGTATTTATGGAGGAGAGCTTAATTGCAAAGGGGCTGCAGCTGACTGATTGACTGTGTGGAAACAGGTGTTTGACTGTATGATCAACTAATTAAAGGATGATGTCTAGCAGCATCTGGCTGCAACTTGCCTTCTTAAATAAGTGGCATTTAGTATTACCCACATTATTTTTATTTATTTATCTATGGCTTCAGTTTTGTCATGTTAAACAAATAATGGTATGGTGAAAAGATGGTTGCACACCTTGAGACAAAAAAAAATGTTGTTGTTTGTGTTGGGTTGTATTTGCCTTACACTAAGACTAACTATGATTTTTATGTTTTTAAACGTACACATACAGAAAAAAATGTATAGGTTTCATAATGGGACATATCATTGAATTAAAGCACAAACAACAAACTGCAACAACAACTTGCTGTGCAGTGTTACCAAATTTAAATTCTTCTGCCTTCATTTCCCTGTAGCTGCCACACTAATCTTATCCAGGGGCTATGATGAATATGATTATGGTGATATGGAAATGGACATTGAAGATTTTTATGGCAGTGGTGATGACAACCCAACAATACCTGGAAATTCTTCACTCACTAATGTCTCTACTCCTCATTCCTCCTCAGGTAACCTTAACTTCCTCTGGTCTATGTTTCGTATTAGTTTTTATTGTGGTTGCACAATGTCATGCACAACAATGTGATGTGACCTGACCACTACTTAATCTATCTGTCTACAATAAGGCTATTCCCGTTGGGGCTTTAACCAGCCAGTTCACCTCTTGGTGTAGGCAGTTCAGGTTTTTACCATTATTTTATTGACAGACTTAAATAATGACTTATGAACACAGAGTCTTTCAAAGATTGGTCAGGTAAAAAACATTTCTGTAGAAGGAGAAGTAAAGCATGTGTGACAACTATAAATGTGTGACTGACATGAACAGGAAGGGTGCCATACTGTACACCACAAGTGTGTATAACATACCTGGGTCAAAAGTCCACAAAGATCATAAACCGGCACCACACTCTAACCCCGTTTGAAGCAGCTCTCCTCAGAATGACTGATTTTGGTGGTTGTTGCTTTGCATGATAACGTCCAAAGAAAATACACACAACAATCTATGTTGGAAAAGAGACTGATGCCAGTGGTTGTAGCATTTGGATATTTCAAAATCACATTTCAGAATTATCATATGATGATAAAAATATAAAATATTTAGCAACACCTACCTCCAAATTGTCTCTCGAATAAACTGGTACTGTCCCAACTGCGTTGACAGTTACTTCTTCAATAACTAACCCTGCAGGTCCCTACATCAAACACATAGGACTAATTATTTTACATAGGTGCACAGATAAACTTTGCAGAGCTACTTTATTTTATAACTGGGCCTGTAATTTTTATACAACTTGTAATGGCTTACATGTTCTCTTACTCTACCTACAGCTGCCACGGACAACACCAATGTCAACATCCCCTGCCTGGTCTACTTTCTCATAGTTGTGTGCATGTTAGCATATTAAAAATATCCATGTTGTGTGTTTTTTTTCAATAAACACTGTAAAATATTTTCTATAGCTTCATGAATAAACTGCTGGTTTGATGAAAAATGACAACCTCTTTTTGCCTTTTTTGGTTTACTAATCTTCAAAGATTACTCTTATGAGTTTTAGCCATCAACATTTACTGCATCTAAAAGCTGTAATTACCAGTATATTGTGTACTTATTAAACAGTTATTGTGTATGTAACATTTGAATGTGAGGTAGGAGCTTAAACTACTTATTGAGCAGAAATCTGTCTGGGTTTCTTTATCTATATTTGACCATGATAATACAACACATTTTTCACATTAGGAATCACAGGAGGAATCTCCAATGAACTTTTTAATATTAACTTACTTTCAGAAACTACAGACACAATACTTCCCCAAATCAGGTAACAATTTAGGGAACAGAGGATCAACAACAGATAAAAAACTAAATAATAAAAACAAACCAACAAAAAGCTGACAAATTTGTTCAAGAAAGTAGTTTTTATTTACAGTGTTAAGCATCATGTGTCAATATAATATATCAACAAAACTCTATGTTTATGAGTACAGGGTTTAGTGAGAATTATCCAAACAGAGGTCTCTACTAGTAGAGGAAGGTGCACACAATATAATTTAAAATTATGCACCAAAAGCTACTTTTTTCAAAACCCTTTACAAAATGGTCTGCCATTTTGTAGGTTGCCTGTGCTAGACTGTGTGCAGTCTAGCACAGGAGAAGGCAGTGTACAGTGCGTGTACTTTATGCAGAATAAAGTGAGAACTAGTACTAAAACAGCTCTGCTGAAATGTTACTGGGGTAAGCATCCTGTGTTGATTTGGAGCTGCTAGAACTGCGGTTGATGACTCAGTTCCTGAATACTGACTGATACCAAGAGCGATTTAGAGGGTGGGGAGACATGTAAAGTGTAGTGGGGACAGAAAGAGAGACAGTAGGAGGGTCGAGAATTTAAGAAACAGAGAGGGGAAAGAGATAAAGGTTAGCATGATGAAAAAAAGGCTTAGAGGAACAGAAAGAGTGAGACGAACAGAGGTTAAAAATAAAGACAGGGAATAGTATGTGAATAGAGAACAGTAGACGAGGTAGCATGGGGACACTTCAACACGACTGCATATTAATCTGCTGCTGCATTAGCCTTTATTCTGCTGGTTTCAGGTTTGTTGTTGGATTTTGCTCAACCTGGCAACTTGCATTAGCTTGGCAAGAGATGTCAGAGAGAGACATAGACTACATACAGTACATACAGTACATACAGTACATAATGTTCCTCTAATGTTCCTCACATTCATACATTGTCTTAGATCAGATTCACATGTGACTACTGTCAGAACAGTCAGAGCAGACACCACATGGCCTGCATACCATGGCTGTAGTGTAGAGTCTGGACTTAAATCAGGTTTTCTCTTCTTGTCTTGGCCTTTTCTCAGACTTTTTACTTTATTTGACTTGGTTTTGTCTTGGACTTGGCCACTGGACTCCCCAAATATGTAAATAGGACTTGACCGAGTCCAGAATGATTTTGTTCCCTGAAATGAACTTCCGTCCTTTACTTCTTCAAACTAATTTTGAGGTTATATTATTCATTATTGGAAATGGGAAGTCACACTTTAAATATTTGCACTTTATTTTCGGTTTTATGACTTTAAATAAACGGTACTACTTAAGCTGATCATACAGGGTTGCAACACTGCACTTTTCCATCATCACTCTGTAGGGAGGGGGATACAAACCATCTTGTCTTTGGAGAGTGTGGAGTAAAACTGGATGGACTTGGACTTGTCTTGTCCTCAACAAAGATGAACTTGACAACAGCCCTGTTGCATGTACATATCCCTTCATCATAATTTTAAGATTTATGGAGAAATTTCTGTTTTTGAGAGCAATTCAGTTTGTTTTTATAGTGGCCATGAACCATGCAGCACTGGTTCATAATATTGTTAAGTACATTTAAATAAGTATCTACTGTCCCCTTTGAAGGTATTGGAACAACAACGCTTATTTGTTTTTGCTGTACCTAGAAGACATTTGAGCTGACTATGAGAGGAAAATAGGTCGGAGTCGGAGAAAAAAGGGAAAACAATCAGAGACATTGCACAAAACAACATTGATTTCAGAATCTCTGAAACAGCATTTACATACCAGCTTTTGGTAACGTAGTCCATAATCTATTCTTGATCAGTAATTTGGGAGATATTAACAAAGAAAGAAACCACTGATGCACTGAGCAACACACATGATGAGTCAGCCGAGAAAAACAATAGCAGATGATAAAATCAACAAAAAGCAAGGCTGGAATTTCCTGAAAGGTACAGAGAGAAGTTTTATGGTCCTGGATCTGCTCACAATCCAAACCAAGCTGATTTGAGAAGCACGGTGGAGGTACAGGTGGAGGTACAGGTGGAAGTACAGGTAGAGGTACAGGTGGAGGTACAGGTAGAGGTACAGGTGGAGGTACAGGTGGAGGTATAGGGATCTTAACCCAAATGAACATGCATTGTATCTGCTTAAGAAGGAATTAAAGGGAGAACCCCCCCCCGCTCACTAATGGCACTGACACATCCATGCTGTCGTCACATGAAAATAAAACAGAAGCTGCAGATCCTCATCCTATGAAAACTCATCTTTTGTGCTATGGGATGGGACGGTGTATTATCTCTTTATATTTATATCTGTATATCTGTATGTATTATATTAATACATACTGATTATGATATGACTAGTACCAAATTACTCAGCTCCTTCCATTAATCTTCAAATATTAATGTTTCTTTCCAGCTAATTACAAGAATCCATTGAAACCTGGACAACAAACTGTTGCTATAATAAAAGACATTGGGTTTTTTTTCTCTATTGGTTACTTTTACTTTTGATACAGTGTTTTCCAGTATTTTGTTGGTACAACTTTTTATTACATTTTAAGTTGAGTTCAATTGAATTTTTATCTAGAGAAAATAAAGCAAAGAAGAGAGAGAAAAAACGCAAGTGGTGCTTACTGGATGCATGAGAGGTGAACAAAGACATTACAAAAACAAAGTGGGGGGGTGTGAGACATACAGCGAGAAAGCAGGTAGAGAGAGGAAGTGGGAGAGAGCGAGCACAAAGCAGAAAACTCATCGAGAAGAAGTAAGAATAGATGTAGAGGAAGAGGGTCGTGGAAAGAGGAACACACAAAAATAAAGGAAACTCAGCAACTTCGCTGATGATCGTAAACCATTTTTAAGAACTCAATCTAAAAGAGAAAGAGGAGGAGAGAGAGAGAAAAAGCTAATTTATCACCACGATGAAGCTGTGGAGTTGCATCTACTTCCTGGGTGAGTTCAGCTCAACGACAAATCTGCTTTAGTCTTGACTTCTGACGTACTTTTGATTACTTCTGTTGTTTTTTCACAAAACTACATTTATGCATAAAACCAAGAATGCACGTTTTCTAAGAGCGGGTCTCCCATGCTCACTCTCACTTTCAAATTCAAACATTTGAATGTTTAGGTTCAGATTATTTTCACTTTGTTTGAATCAGGTGCTGCAGAAATGAACTGTGTTGATTCTGGTGAAATCTCTGTTGCAGCTGCTTTTTATGGTCACTGGTTTATAAAGGGAGACTTTGAGGCTTGATTTAATCTTAATTCTACACTTGCACTGCACGTAAATGATTTGAGGGTTCATTTAAGGACTCAATGCACATATGCAGGAAGTAATAAGAAACATGTATATGCCTGAATTATGGGAGGACAAGTTTAAATTATAAAGGATATAAATAAATCTACTCATGAATCTACTTTTTATATTATCACAGCCTCATTTACTTATGTGCAAAATGTATAAAATAACATCAGATTTATTGATTTTTTATTAAAAAATAAACAAAATGTGCTCTAATACAACACATATTCTTTAATCAAATAATATATATGTGTATATATATCTACATCTATATAAATGTGTGTATATATTTATATTTATATTTATATTTATATTTATATTTATATTTAGATATTAGAATATCTTTTAGTTTCCGAATTACCAACAGTAGCAGCAAACAGGGGTCACAGTACATTTTAGAGTTTATTTAATACACTTGATTCATTATTTTGTTTTGTTTTTTATCATGTTTTTTTTGTTTTTTTACTTCTGCGCTCCTCTCTTACCGTATCTGTCTGCTCACAGTTTCACACAAACATTTGTCATTATCACACATTTGACAACTTGTTGCAACAGCAGCAGCTTTGTCAACTGACACAGAGACGTTAGTGGTAAACAAGTATCACTGTGTACTTCATTTATATTGTTTTCTTAGCTGATAAACCTAATTTCCTTTAACTTACACAAACAATAATCTTAGTAACTGATATTATTTAGACTATTGTAATACAAAATACATCATCTTGGTACCTGCACAGTCATGACCCACCTACATACATGTGTTCAATACTTTGCCTGATTAGATCTTTTGTTTGTTCTGTCTTCATAGTTTTCAATTTCTTTTTCAGCTCTAACAATTTGTAGTATTTCCAGAGGAGAAGAATCTGACAATGAAGGTACAGGTATGGAGACAACACATTCGATTAACATGTGATTTATGGTGTCCTGTCATGTACTGCACTGATTCCCAGTCTGCTTTAATCAATAGCACACTGACACTTACAGCTAATCTGGAACTATAATCCCAGCTGTCTTTAGTCAGACATAATCTATTTTTGGCCCAATCAGATTTAGTCATAGCTTTACAAATTTAAGTACAAGTTTTAATTAAGTTAAATGTATTTATTTCAAACTTTCAAAAATAAATACATTGTTTGCTGTTTTAGGAATAACTGTTTTATTGCATAGACCTGTACTCTCCTAGGTTGTTCAACTGCACTGTTCTGAATCCTTACTACTGTCCATATTGTCATTTCTCCCAATGTCCAGTTCAGTGCTGCCCTGCCTCATACTTTATTATACATTACAGTGTACTGTGCAGTCAGACAGACCTGTCCTGGAATATACTGTCCTGAGCTGTACTGTGTGGTCCTGAACTAACCTATGCCACCCTAAACTGTGCTGTAATCTATTGCTATGAGCTGTCCTGCTTTTTGTACTGCACAAAGTACAGTACTGTACAATATTCATATATAGTTCTTTCTCTCTTTCCCTATCCTCTGCTGTACTCTACTGTAGTTTGCACTACTGACCGTACTGTCTCTACTGTCTATACTACTTTGTACTGTCCTTAACTGTATTGTCATCTCTTCTCCTGTGTTACATCTTGCTGAACTGTACTATCCTGGCTTGCACTATCTCAGACAGTACTCCTTTGCACTGCCTTTATTTGTCCCAGACAAAGCAGGAAACTACAACATATTGTAAAGAGTCATATACTGAAAAGTGTCATTTCCTGTCCTGCACAGTCTTGTAATGCACTTTCATGTTCTGAACTGTACTGTCTCAGTCCTCACGTCATTGTCATATACTGCACTGTCCTGAATACTGGACACTCTTTTCTGTCCTGTACTGCACCGTCATGAACAGAAGTGTCCTGAACTGATGCGTACTGTGTTGGCCTGTGGTGCATGCTCTCTACCTGCTGTTCCGTATTGTCCTAAACTGTCCTAATCCTGCCCTTATGTGGCCTCTCAGGTCGTGCTGCTTTGTGCAGTGTGTTTATGTGTTGTAATAAGCCATGTGGTGTCATGTTTATCAGACAATGACCATTATAACTACTCTTCTTCTGTGGTGCTTCATTACATGACTGTGTTGGCCTGTAGTAGACAGAGTGGCCCAATTTGTCCCGGACTGATGTTAAAAAAACATTTCTCTGATCCTCTTTGTTTTCTTTCTGTCAGAGAAAACCCTGCGCACTAATGGTACTAATGACACATCCATGCTGTCGCCAAATAAAAGTAAAACAGAAGCTCCTCATCCCACACCGTCCTCTTCACTATCTCAGATGAACACAACGGTGAATGCAACAGCTCAGGTAACAACTGGCACCAAACTGAGCCAATTATCTTTGAGTTCTACCTGTATATGTGAGCGTGAATAACACCATTCATAAATCAGCTTCATGAACTCTAAACATACTGTTTTATTGCTAATTAAATTAAAAACAAATACTCGTATTTACACAATGAATCTCACAGTATTGTAGAAACAATGTGACAGTCTGACCAGATGTTTTTTCAAAATAACAAAAATCAAGGTATATGTTATTTGCAGCCCTAATGACCCCAACTCTAACCCAAACAAAATAAAAAAACAGGCAGATAAATTTAGTGGAGTAAAAAGTATTATATTTCCCTCTCAACCGTGGAAGTGCAAGTAAAAATTAATATAATACAATATAATAAGCTGATTTTAGAGGATAGTCACAAGGCAATATATTATTTATGGGTCAAATATGTACTGTGCGTGTAACTACAGTGTTCAGTATATTTACAAAGAACTACAGCTGAGCTGATCTCACTCCGACGTCTTTGACAGAGTGTCACGAAAGAAGACAATGAGCACGATCGTGCAGGTGAACACTCAAACAACACCAGCACGACAGGGGAAGTCAGTAACAGCACAGTGGCACCGTCGACAACCACGACAGCGAGTACAAGCAGCCCAAGTGACGACCAAACAGTTACTACGACAACAACTTCAAATGATTCAGGTACTGCAGCACACTGCCTCACATGCAGCAGACAGGCTCACTGTTCATGAGCCTCAGTTTGTCTTCCTGTGCATCAAACCACAACTCTCACATGCTCAGATGCAGTAGCTGCCACACGTTTACCCTATTCTCAGTATTTGGACGGTTAGATGGTTGGACGGTTTCTGTGGCTCTCCACTTTGGCACGTACCATTTAAAATAAAATGGATACTACATTAAAATGTCAAGGCTTGGCCTTAACTAGAGCAGGTTTACATTAATATAGAAAGTACTATGTGGGAGACATAACCCCAACGGTGCCAACGTTCAAAGTAACTGACGCTGTTACCAAATGTTTCATATTGTGTGTCTTGTTTTGTCTCCAAAAGGGGGCCATGCAATGAGGATTAATAATAATAATAATAATAAAACCGAAGACATGCTGTTTGGTTTACTGGTGACTCTAAATTGTCCATCGGTGTAAAAGGTTGTTTTGTCTGTCGCCCAGTAATGACTTTGGGACGGCTGCAGCACCCCCATGACCCTTAAGATGAAAAGTTGTTAGAATAGTTATTGGATCATAATAGAATAGGTGCCATATGCGTCAATCAATTGTATTAAGAGAAATGAATGTACTGTATGACTCCTAGTAAGAGGTTAGATTGCCTTTATTGTCCATCAGCTCCATCAGACAAACAGCACACACACAATACACATATGCACAACACTTATGATAAAACACAGTGGGTTGGTAAAATGAGTAAGATAGATTTCTATCAACCTCAAATTAAATATTCTAGTCCAGAACAGATCAATCAGGCTTCAGTTCAGTTCTATAGACCAAAATCAACGTCTGTAGAAATTATGGAACAGATCACGACGCAACACAAGAATTTGAACATTTGAACATTAGAATTTAATATTACTGCTGGTGGAAGCAACAGGATGATTTTAGGTGAATCAGGTTAATTACTACACATCGGGCACCACATGGTAAAGTGGAATGTCTCCCCACACTTTTTTCTATATGAATGTAAACATAGTAAAATTAAAGCTGAGACTTGCTACTCAAAGACACTGCAGTGATCACTGGGAAGCTAAAATACAGTAAATAGCAGGTGAGGGGATATTGAACAGTGTGGAACATCATTATCAGACACTTGGGTGAAGTTTGAAGGGACAGATAACAACTGTGCGGGGATGAAACACCAAAGCCTTCAAAGCATTTTTTATTAGAAAGCAATGACATGGACAGGAAATATCGCGAAAAAGAAAGAGGGTTGTGCTATTCAAACAAGATCACATCAGGGTGGTTCTAAGTTATTTTGCTTCTGTTCTCCACACGAGGGCAGTAAACTGAACTGACACTGAACTGTAACCAACTCGTTCTATTTCTGTAGTTGGAGAGAACATCTCATCTTCTTCTTCTTCATCCTGGGGTAAGGAAACTTTATTATTTTTTAATATTTATCTAACATAAAAAGCATCAAGTTTTTCTGCGGTTCCCTGGTTTTCTTTGCATTTTTCATTTTCTTCCAAACCTGTTTGCTTCTGCTACAACCATCACTGCTGATGTCTTCTACACACCCTATGTCTTTACATAAGATAAAAAACAATGAACCCACCCTGAATTTGCCAAAAAATGTTCTCTTATACTTATGACTTATCCGATAAATCCTAAATTAAAGATTAGAATAAAAAGTGGTCATTTTATATTGGGATCCAAGTACTCAATTTATGCTACAAACAAACACATACATTAAATATAGTATATAAATAATATATGCAATCATTTATTATTTTAAATCAATTTTTAATAGTGTTAAGCCATCATTC
>OMLM01005522.1:1405-33073 GCA_900302695.1 Helostoma temminkii | reverse complement strand
ATCCTTTGATACATTTTTTGTGTAATAAAAAAATGTATATATAAGATTTATATATAGTAAAAACTGACATACTGATAATACTTCATAGCAGCCTGAAAGCTAACTACAATGTCAATTGGAAAGACTTTATCTACTATATAGTGGAAGCTAGTGTTAACTATTGATGCCACAAATAGTCAATTAATCAATACAACAGAAATTATTTTGATAGTTGGATAATTATTGGAGTATTTAAAAAAATGTCTAATATTTTCTGGTTCTAGCATAAATGTATAAAGTATATAATCCTTAGCTGCCTCCTTAATGTACTGCGATGTACCTCTCTTTTATGTTTTCCAGAGAACTGCATCTTTTCCCAATGCTTTCCTGCAATAGTGCCACCATCTGAAATTCAGGAAAGGTATATCAGGAAAGGATTGCAGATATATGCAGATGAAATTACACACTATATGCATCAGCACAAACAAGATTTAGACCAACAGGAATATAGAGACATACCTTTCCCAGGACTTTGCAATGGTACTCCTTAGGTGGCAGACCCATGTGCTTAATTAATTCCTGCAATACAACATCGTCTTCTTCTGTAGCGAGCTGACACAACACTTTCTGTTGGAGGGTAAGCAATACAATGTGCAGCGGATTATTGGCGCTTTATGTGTATATCTACAACAGTGGATAAGATTTTAATAGAATCTGCCAAACCCCAAGAACCATAACATCAAAGCTAATTAGTTACTGGAATATAGGATGACTCTGCTGGCGTCATATCATTTGAGCCACATGAGTGGAGAAAAGGCATTCCAGTAAGTGAGAATGTATGGACAACATATGAGAAACTTCAGAAATGAACATTCTTTGTTACAGAGGGCCTTGGTGTTTTACAAGCATTTTTCAGAAGGGGCCTCATCATACAAGGATAAAACCAGACTAATAAACTCAGCTGATACTCGTCTGTGAAAAATGCTAGTCATAATGAAGGAACAAAGAGTCACACTAGACTCTCACCTGACTTCAAGTTATAATGTTACAGTTAAGTTATAGATGTTCTTCTCAAACCACAAGAAAAGGTAGAAAAGCGATGAGTTTTCTCAATATAAAATAAATATTCTGTGCACACCAGAAGCCACTGACTACTTTAAATTCCAATATTTTTTTTTTTTTTTTACTGGTGGTCACCCAGATGTGCAATACATTTAAATTAAGTATTCATTTAAACCTTAAATACAGTTGTCTTCGTTGGACTACACTTAGTTAATTCACTAGTACAAGTAAAGGTCAGGGCTTCCACATCTTCAGCAAACATCTGTTTTTACAAAGTTGATGAACCAAAAACAGAAACATTCATGCTACTAAGAGTAGAATAAGTACAAATCCCTTTTAAACTACAAATAAAAGGCGATCAACAAGAGATCGGGAAAGAAAGCTTTAGAAAGGCACAATGTGTAAAAGGAAAAAAGGAGGAAAAAATAAAATCCCAGGCAGGGGAGTGTTGCAGTGGTGTTGGTGGAGCTGTGTGGTTTCTTTGGCCAGGCCCTACAGCACGCTAAGATGCTTACCCTCCACATAGTCTCACAAAACAACCCCAATCACTACCATCTGAGCGCCCTCAAACCCTGCACATCGAGTACACACAAAACCAATCACATTTATCCCACCCTTGGTACAGAGGCACAGTGGGGCTGGGGGATAAGAGAGGGAAGGGAGGTTGGTTAGGAGGAATGGCAAAGCGAGACTGAAAAACACTGCAATGACTGCGTTTGGAGCCAGGAAAAAAGGGTGTGATCACAAGAGGAACGGGATGAAGGGCAAATGGATAGATAAACGGCAAATACTTCAGGTCAAAAGTCTTCTTTCTCTCACAGAAAACAGCAACTGAGCTGGTTTTGGGGGCTTGGACATGCTGCTGCCATAGAAATTATCCCTCCATAAATCTAAAATTAAAACAGAGGATGTAGAAAAATGCACACTGCAAAGAGTTGGGTTGGTTTTGATGGGTGCCTGTTAACAATTACTAAGCCATGATTGAATTCTCCCAAAACCAATGAAAGACTCAAGTATAGCCTCAGATGGTCAAAACAACAAAAAGAGAGAAGATAAAATGAGAGGAATGAGTGCACGAAAAAGCCATGATGATCATGCAAAATAATGAAGCTATATGCAACTGTGCTGAATCCTGATGCACAGACAGTAATGTTTGGCTCATGCATAAAGTTCGGTACCAGTCGATGATCGAAAAATGATGATGATTGAAAATAAGTGATCATAAACGTAAACAAATTTACCAGGATTGAAAATGTTCATACTTTTTATTTAACTTTTAAAGTATTGTCATTTTTGTATTTTAGTGGAGCTATCCTTTTGTTTATTCTGGGCATAAAGAGCACTTTAACATAAAACAACTATTACATATGACAGAAAAGCCTGATTTGTTTATGTCCATATGGCATCACACAAGCACCATTATGGTATCTTAATCCATAAAGCAAAACGTCATGATTAGGGAGTAGTTTGACAATATAGGCAATATAGTTAGCTTAGCATAAATAGTGAAAGCACATGGAAGAACATCTAGCCTGGCTCTGCCTCAAGCTGACAAATATGTCCGCTACAACTTGTGCTCTCCAGCTGAGACTTTGTATTTCATTTGTTGACTCTGCACATAAACAGAAATGTCAAGATGACAACTTATGGCTTTAGCAGGAGTAACATAAAGAACAATAGTTTATTCATACACCCAGTACCTGTGCAGCATTCGCCCACAGTAAGACAACTTTTTGAAGTTACTGCTCACTGTTGTTGGTAGCCAACAGCAGGTACGTCCATGCAAAGCGTATTATTATATTTCTGTCTGTGTGCAGGTTAAACAAAAGATGATAAATAACCTGATTCTGCAAAACATCAAACTAGTTCTTTATTTTGAAATTAAGAAATACAAACCATCATTTCACTCACCCAAGAAGAAACAGATAAAAAGTTATTATGACACTTTCATCTTTTGCCAATTTGAGCAGTCATAAACAGTAATAAATGTGTTTTAAAACTATAAAGCAGCCACAGTAGCTCCAGGGCCTACCTGTGGTTCACCCTGTTGAAATCACTAAAGACACACATCAAAGATTAAGCCATCAAATCATCCATACTCTGGTTCTGTAATATTACACTCTCCATGCTCTACTTAGCTGCCATCTCCTCAAAGATCATGCCATGTTGCTGCAGCACTGAGTACCCCCCTGCTAGTACAGAGAAATCTGTTGAGAAAGAGACCAATTAAGCTAATGACTATCTGACATAGCCTGCAGCTATGTGAATGTGTCCAGCATTCATCTAATCCAGTGAAAGCAAAGACAGACAGGGGGGGGATTAGGAAAATACAGCACACGAGGGAGAAAAGGCAAAATAAAAATAATAATTTAATTAAGGAGGAAAAAAAACACAAGGCTACCGTACAGTACACGCAGTAGCAGCAAAGCACATATATTTGAACAAATACTCTAACATATGCACACATGTGCACAGTTTTTAGGTGTCACTTAGCACTAGAGCATCAGTCTATCATGAAGGCAACAAGAAAACAATGTTGGGGAGCAAGATCAGACAGGGATAACAGAAAACAGGCTGCATTCCAGGACAGGGAGTCCAACACAACACAGACACAGGGAGAGACACAGAGACAGACCATCTCTGGCCTAAAACCATACATCTGCCCTGCTCCCCCAGACGGGCTGAGCTGCGGTGAATAGGTTTTTTTGTGCTTCCTGCCATTCCTGTCATTTGTGGAAAGTGGAAGCTTCTTTGGAGAAGATGAGAAGGAGGATGAGGAGAAGCTGCAGAACTGGTTACAAGTTTATTGTACTTGTGCTCTTTAAACACTTCAACTAGTGGCCTGCAGTATATTTTAGAACGAGTGGCCCCAGTGAACCCGACTCTGGTTGTCAGTGCGGTACTTAAACCACTGAAGCAAATTAAAATACTTCTTTACAATGTTGAAATGAAACATAATCCTGGGCTGAATTTAATTTAGGGGTCTCAAAATTCTCAAAATTACATCACGGCAGCACAAGAAAATTTGCTTTAAAAAATATTTATGAAAATATAAGAAATAAAAATGAACAGCATCGTTCAGTTGATAATTATCAGTTATTCAGTAAATTAGTATTCATAATCATCAGTAATAATCAGCAAAGTTTGGTAATTGATACTTATCAATGACTGCAGATGACAGGCAGTAGCATTTATATAATTTATTTATATAAGTATTTTCCATCCTTCAGAGCAACTGTCGTTGACTGCGTTTATATGCAGTTATATAATAGAATTCAGGAAATAATAGAAAAATAGAAGCATAATAGAATAAAAGAAAGAATATAAGAACTCAGCAATGAAAAGAGACTTACTTAGATTTCTGTGAGGCACTTTTGTTAGTTTTCATTTCTAGAAAAACTGAGTTTGATTTAAAAACGAAGCAGCATCGCACCATAATCATCTCTCTGCTACTAAGTGCTCTGCAGCCTCATGTAACGTACATCTGTCTGGGAGAAATGGTGAAAACTTTCATATACTAAAGCAGCTACATTTTTAGTTGATAAATCACCATCTAAAAGCAGACACACTGCTCTCATTCTCACTTTAGGTGGAGTTTGATTTTAAAACAATAACGATCTCCCTCATTCAGCCGTGAACTAACTTATAGTTATGTAAGTTAGATCTGCTCTTAAGAGGGAAATGTACCTGGTAAAAAATTGCTACTGAAGCAGCTCCTTTTTTTTTTTAATTAAATCGTCATCTGAGGCTGACACACTGCTGTGGTTCTCAGACTTTAGCTTGTGCCACAGTTGTGCGTGCTGGGGAACGGAAACAACTGCATTGCTAGATCATTAATATTACCGAAGTACAGTATGGCTACTGTGATATGGCACACACACAATTTAAATGTTTATCAACAATATACAATGTAGGGCTGCCTGAAACTAAGTATTATTTAGTTTTTATTTATTAGATGCTCAATAGTTAAATAAGCTCTTAGTCTATTAAATAAGAAAACAATATCTTTAAATGTCTTGTTCTGAATTGCCAACAGTTCAAAATAAAACATAGAAAACTAGGGGAAATGTAGCAAAATATGTTTCTGAATATAATAGTTCCCATTATTTTCTGTTGATCTAATCCCTTACAAAAAATAATTGTTATAACTGTTATTTCAATGGGGATCGTCGGAAAATCATTGTTAACCATCATTATATCTTAATTGTCTTATCATAATGAAGGTGTTATATTTTATCTTCCGTGGACATCCATCCACATCATGCTAAAATATATATCTGCATATGACATTGCATACAAAACTATACGTCCATACACAAACACAAAGACATAGACACAAACACTACAACGTGCACTCAGCTTCCCCTCTTATGGGTCAAAGACCATCTGGCAATTTCAGGGTTTACTTTCAAGGCACAGGTTTTAATTAGCAAGATGTTTTATTAGATGAGAAATTAATCAAAAGAATACAAACACACAGTTAATCTGGCAAAAATGTGAAGGTCCCACATTGTTTATCATAAGCCATCTGTGTGAACCCACTCAAAGTTGAAAATTGCTGTATCTTTTCTTCACTCTGTTCTCTTTCCCTCCTTTGTGTGTGTGCGCCTTGAAAACGAACACTGAGTGAGTAGGATCAACTTAGTATAAAATAAAGGCTTATCTTTCTCTGGTGACAAGAGACAGTGAAACTGTCAATATTAATTTGCTTTCAAAATATGCAATTCAGTGTTGCACACATAAGGTTTAGACTAACAGAGACCTAATCTAGCTCATTCATCATCTATGTCCCACACGGGGCTGGCGAGAGAACTACTATTAAAAGCAAATTAGACAGAAAATCTCTTCAGCAGCCCAAAGGCAGTCAAAGAGACATTCTTTTAAGAGTATTTGTTAAAGGGCTGATCTGTAATTGGCAACTAGTCTGTATGTCAAGTCCAAAACTAATTAAGACATAAACAGCAAAACAGATCAAGCCTGAAACGATGAGAAAAGGCATATGTTGAAGGATTTGAAGAAAATATGCAGTAACAACTAAATAATATTCTGAATAGATGATTTCTCAATAAATATTCCAAATGTGTGTCGGTTTTTGTCTCCACCTCTTCCAGTTTTCCTCAGTTATGATTAGGTCTGTAATGTCTGTATAGTTTATGTCCATGTGACTCCACTACAGTGGATTTATGTTGACAAATATGGATTCATAGTTTTGACTCATTTTATTAGACTGTATTTTATTCAAGCTGAGTAACTGTATGGCTCTTTTGTGCTGAGACAAAATTTACCTCTTTGGTAATATGTACATTTTGTGGTGCATGAGGGCACCTGGGCACCAGAGTCATATTTCTATCTTCGATCATCCACTTAATTCCAGTTCAAACTTAAACTACAGATAACACAGTTATTGTACATATGAGGATGAATGAAGGCTGAATGTAGAAGGAGCCATGAACCACATTTCCTAAACCTTCATCATTATTTTAAAAAAAAACTGCATTTCGAGTTTAACTAATGTCCTTGAGTCTTTGGTTCACATATGTAATGCAACAGTAACTTCTAAATGAACAGAACCAGACCATACCCGTATCCACTGGTTGGCTTTTCTTTCCACAGCGTTGCTTGGATGCTCTGAGTATAGTCCCCACAGACACTGGAACAACAGCTTTCTGCTTTTATCTGCAGACAACACATAACAAACCATGATTTCGGCATCATCACCATCACTATTATGGTCTGTCTGTGACCTGAAAACCCAACTTTGGATTAACATGTCACCATTACTCTGGATCGAATGTGAGGTTAAAGTTGTCCCTAAGGTGACTCACCATCGGCAGTGATATAAGAGTTCCAGCACAGCCGACCCAAAAGCTGTCCTAGGGAGGGCATCCTCTTCATGGTTTCTGCTGTGGAGCTCTAAGGACCAGAAACAAACATGAGAAAATTCATTTAATACTGTTTTTTCTATTTTAAATGTTGTTTTACATCTGACAATGTGGGACATACGCAAATTCAAACATGTCAGCAGTGGAGCCAATACAAAAAATAAAATCTCTTTCAGCGTTTCACAGTATTATAGATAATAAGACTTTGTTGTATCCCTTTAATCTACCTTGTGCCACAACATCAAACATTAAAACGTGCAAAAATAACAACTCTACTTAATGACTGTGTTAAACATAAGGCACATCCACAGGTGTACAGTACATGCATGCTCATGCACCACCTTTGTTTCCTGTGTTTTGGTCATGTCATAATTCCCACCATAGTGTGAATAGTGAGAGATACAAAGAACAGAACACAGCAGAGAACATGGCTCTGGTCGAGGGTGCTATACCTGTAAGGGTTTAAGTATGTGTGTGTGCGCTTGTTTATCCAGCTCAAAACAACAGCCCATGTGATTTATTTCACCTCACAGCCAATTAAAACATCCAAAAGGGGTTTCAAGCTGGGACTTGAAAACATTGCACTTTTAATTCTAATACAGTTAGATCCTGACATCACAAAAACATTTCGTGTTTAATGGGAAAAAAGTACCTAAACTACAATATAGTGAGTGTGAATTAATACCAAAAACAGCACAGCCAAGATCTAGTCAACGCAAAAAATGTCATAATTCAGGAAGAAAGTGATTTTTAAAACACAACTAGCAGTTCCGCAGAACCAACTAATGTGTTGCTACTTTACTATTACAAAACATACTCTATTGGTCAGAAGATTACTTTACATTATCTGTGACTGACCAGAGCACATAAACATTTAAATTAATCTCGAGACTGAAACTAATTACCAAAATATTTTCTGATTCACAATAACTAATGTAAATCCTGCACACACACATATATACATTGTTTTGGTTCTACCTGACAGTTTTTGTAAGTTTAATAAATCAAGACAGATCAAATATTTTACAATATGACAAACACAGCTGGACATATAGAAAACAGATCAGTGTGTAATGCAATACATAGATTAGAGATGTGCCTGCACACCTGCACATGAAGCATGTTTTCGTGCATGTACAGTATTGTTAAATGTTCAACACAATATTAACAGACAATATCATACATTCATGCTAATTAAACTGTAGAAAACTGCTTTGATGCAGAAACAGCTGACAAACAGAAATCTGGCATCTGCCATTTGTAATTGAAGCAGCGTGTTGTTGCTCAAACAAAGATGTCTACTTTACAGACTTAGAGGCTGTGGTGTCAGTCATGATCACTTATGATCCTAGAAGGTGGGAAACATGGACATCTCCTGCAGATTTAAGAAGACTCCTTTCTCTTTGGGCTTATTATCCCATGAATTTCAGTGACACTTAACTCATACCGATGCTCTGATGAAATGAATATACTGCATTTGTAAAAGGCAAAACTGAATGTTTTCTTCAGAAACATTTAGAGATTAAACATGGAGATGACTCAAAGTACTGTAGTACTGGAGATAAGGAAAAAGTTAAGATAGTTTGGGCTTATAGGTTGAAAAAAATATTAGACAGACAAAAGGTCTAACTCTTTAACTTGACTACTTCAAGTGGATGAGATCACAATTAATGGGAAGCAGAATGGTAATGGGCCAAGTAGAGTTTCTCTAAACTCCTCCACTATGCTGCCAACAACACCAGTAAAGCTGTCTGGAACACAGCCCTCACATTCAGCCTTCCTATCAATCCAAAAGCACATGGTAAACGCTGTGTCTTTGTGAATATAGATGTGCACTAGGGTGTTGGTGATGCAACCAAATAGGAATGTGCATTTACAGTAGAATGAGTCAAGTTCAATTCCTTGTCTGTCTGATGCTCATAAGAATGAGGAATGCAGGACTCACTTGCCTCAGTTAAGGTCAGTGTTCATGATTCAGTGATAAGAAAGAGACAAAAAATGGTGTCCATGGGAGAGTTCCAAGGTGAAAGCCACTGCTGACTGAGAAGAACACAAAGGCTTATCACACATTTGCCAAAAAATTGATTATCCCCAAGACTGTTGGATGAATATTCTGTGGACTGATGAGACAAAAATTGAACTTTTTGGAAGGTGTGCGCCCTGTTGCATCTGGCGTCTTGTTGCATCTGGCGTAAAACTAACACAGCATAACATTATCAGCAGGACAATGATCCGAAACACACCAGCAAGTCCATCTCTGAATGGCTCAAAAAGACAAAAACTAAATTAAGGTTCTGGAGTGGCCTAGACTTAATTCAGATTGAGACATATAAGTGTGACAAATATGCAAAAAACGACTTTTCCAAAGCACTGTAAACACTCTTTCAATGTGCTTATTTATTTTCTTATTGATATGTTCAAGGGACAATCAGTACTGCTCGATCAATATGAAGCTGTAGCTACGCAGGAGAAATGAGAAATGAGTTGTATCTCTAGTAGTTACTGTATGTCACAGTGTGCCATTTTCATAGGTGGGCACTGTAACTTTCTAAAATTAGCTGCCTGGCAACTTCACAGTGATGTTAAGACTTCAGTAAGTTATTGGGCACAGCCAGCTAGAAATAGGCCAGCTTATAACCTCCCATAAAACAGCTTGTTGTCCTACTGAGACTGGTTTTGTTCTGATTAAACAACCAAGACAGAACAAGTTTAGTGAGTTGTAGTGCTGCTGTTAGGTGATTTGTTTATGTTCGGGCAGTCATGCTAGCTTTTCCTCTCTGTTGTAAGTTTCTGCATCATGTTAAATAAACCAGCATGTGGCTCCAACTTTGCAAGACAGCAGTATCAATCTACTTGTGCATATTTCATCCACAAGTAAGCAAATAAACATATTTCCAAAACTGTCGGACTAATCATTTAAGAAAGACACTTCTAAGATTAAATAAACATTGAAACCTTGAAAATAATAAGTAGGAGTAGCCTACTTCTCATCTCGGGGCATAAGCCACAGGAAAGTTGTTATCAAAGAACGTAAGATGCTGCCAAGAAGCAGGCTATCCTCAGCTGTTCTTTTATGAGTCCGCTGCCAGTAAAAAGAATTTCAACCCAATTAAGCTATACCACTCTGTTCCCTTTCTTTGTATCTGCTCCATCATCCTACATAAACTGATACCTCTGCGTGAGGTTTACATGAAACAATACTAATATAATCTGATGCAATAATGCAAGTAATAGTCAGTTAATGCTTGATTTATAAAAACACATGCGAAATGCCAAGAGAAAGAAGATAGTAAGACAGATTGTAACCATCACTAGAGTAAAACAGTAGAACATATGGACTGTAGAGTCATCATTTTATAAAATAAATAATAAAACCTGCACGAGCAAGAAAAATATTTCTTTCATGAGAACAGTATGCTATGTGAGGTTAAAATGTGAGAGAAGATGGTTATGAGGGATTCCTGAGGAGCAGGAGCTGGAAGAAAGAGGTATGGATGTGGTAACACTGAGATCTCACAGCCCTGCTCCCCTCCTGTCCTCTGCTGCCTTCCCAAATTTGCTGGACCTGATATAGGGATACATTAGGTTAGCGCTGGAGGTCCCATTGCGACTATTACCTGACTAACTCAACACTGCAGCACTGCCAGCCAGACGTACACTGCCTCTACACAGCACAGAGCAGTCTCTGTAAGTGGGACACTACCAATGCCGGACTTAATGTTCATGCCCAGGCTTGGACATAGAGTGAGCATGTGCACATTTGTGTGTGAGTGTGTGTGTGTGCGCTAGATATGCTGGTGCTTGACTTAACTCATTAATTAGATGGCTGTTTGGCCTCAATAATTAAATGTTGTAATTTATAACATTAGGTAAGGTCTGCTGAGTCTGTAAAACAGGCCTCTTGGTGCAGAAGGAGCATTAAGTTAAACTTAAACGGTATCTGGGAAATATAATGTTAAACCAGGAGTGAATTTCTCAAAACTATAAATGTCGGAGCTTCTTTTAGTGTGTGATCAAGTCAACATTATAATGGAGATGAAGGTATGAGCATCACTTATGAATCTGTGCTTACCATGTTGTTGATGTCGGTGAGGAGTTCCTGGAGAAACACTTTTAGTCTACTGAAATGCAGGCAGGTGTCTTTCCGGGTGTCTGGACTGTCAGCCTGGCCCCAAGCCACGGCTTTGTCCAGCCAGAACTGCATCTCCTGGACATTCAGCAACAGCTCTGATGTTTGCTGGAGCTGGTTCAGTGATAGCAGCTGAGCCATTGGGCTTCTTGTTCAGGTGGGTTTTATCGGTAGCTAAGAGAAATACAAGGCAAGACAAACAAAACTCCGTTATATCTTATTCCTATTTTATGGCTTTCAACGAATGAGCAATGACAACACATTGTGGTTTTATCGTTACATAATGTGTCAGTGTGTGATATCAGCAACACTAAATGTTTTGAGGAAATTTAGGCTCTTATAGTCTCTGAGACAAAGACAGGGATGGATTCTGATAGCCAGGTCCATTTTGGATCTCATTTCAAGTTGGCAACGCAGTCACATTTGTTGAGCTCAACGGCCAAACAAAATCCCAATCAAATCTTTCATTCATTGTTTAGTTTGGTCTCTTCTCTCTGTGCTGCAAACATCAGCAAAGGAGAAAAGACTGATGACATATATAAACATATACATGTCATAACTCAGCAACACTGTTGTAAACAAACATGGAAGAGCGACATTATTTAACCCTGCAGTACAGAAAAAAGTCCATGGTTTAGGTTTGATAGTTACAGTTATTATTCTATGTCACTGAGTGAGTGTCTTTCACTTAATGACATTCTTGTCATTAGCACTTAAATTGCAATTTAATTTTAATTAGATTAGGTTAGAATAGTAAGTATCAATAAATATCAATTTATATGTTTAGTTATCTTTAGTTTTAGTTTTAGTTTTATTACTTAACTGACTAAAAACAACTACTACGAATATTTTAACAACCTACTAAATCAGATTTTTTTTTTTGAGGGAATCAAAGCACTGGATTCAATAAAATGCTAGAAACTCCACCCCTAAACAGAAATGTCAAATTAATATCAAAGGTGCTCACTATGGAGCAATGTTTCTATGGATGGGTCCCTTTTAGTTTTTCATGCACAAAGAAATAGGCAAAAGCACACTCCAGCATGTGAGTGATTCACTGCTCCCACTCCTGCCAGTTTCACGCTATTCCACTAATTATTTGTTTAAACAGAACTCAAGAGCACATCTGTAACTTTAGGTATAAAAGATCAGAAGCACAACTTCACACAGCAAGAGCAATTTATGCAACTAGTGTTGCTATTGTTATGGCCAGCAGACACTGGTTAAAACATCTGTACCTTAAACAAATGCTAAAGAATCTGCATTTCTTATAAAGTAAATTACACACTATGATTTTATAAATATTTAAATATATATTATATTTTTTTAATTAAGAGAAGAGAGTGTGAAACATAAAACTATAACAGTATTTTATATAGAAAATGTATATGCATATTTGTCAAAATACTGTATATAAACATACCTGAGTAAACCAACCCTTACGAAAAAGAAGTACATTTAAATATACTATTAGTATACTTCTTTTAAACTAAAAATTAGCAAGTATATGTGAAGTATACTTTTTATGTACTTATCAGAGGTAAACTAAAAAGTGGGCCAATTATTTTATTGAGTATACGTGAAGTATACTTATCAACATTAATTTTAAGTATACTACTTTTTTGTAAGGGACAATTCAGTAATCGACTGGCCAATGTAACTGTTTCACATGTGCATGTGTGGCCCACATCATCCACCACTCTCTGTTAGAGCATAGGCGCATAATGTAATAATTGGTGGAAAATAAATTAAAGCAAAGTGTTTTTAATCTGGTTATATAAAGCTCTTATTACCACAATCTAATGATCAAACTTTTACGCTCCAGGAAATCAAGCCTTCACACACACACACACACACACTCTTAATGGCCTACTGAGAAATAAACAGTACATTCTTCACCTTTTATGATGATGGAGCGAAAAATATAGGGGGACTGATCATAAGGGTGTGTGTCAGGATATGTTGTGTCTGTATATAACCTGAGAATGGTGTGTGGGTGTGCATGTATTTGTTGCTTTTTTTGCCATAATGACAGGTCTGTGTGGGACACCACAGGGTTGTGTTTTATGATCACCTCGTTACACACGATTTGTTTAATGTCTTGCCATCATCTCTGCTGGAAAGCCCCTATGGCTCGCTGATGTGAATATATAAATACTCATTTCAGGGAGGAAAAAACCCAACCAAATGAGGAACAACCGCCTCTTGTTGACTTGTGTTGGCAGCTCAGTTTTTAGTAGAGTAGACCTGGAAAAGAACTGAATGCTGAATGAGTAACAGTCTTACCTACAATCCATAACATGCAAACTTTTATACTAACTTGTACACTATAACATAATGTTATTACGACAAATACATGTTACATTTGTGGTAGTAAATGTAACCTAGAAAAATATGTATATACACACGTACACATTTGACAGGTCGTGGAGCAGGAACAAGATGTGACTGGTCAAATATTATCTTTGAAGATTTGTTAAACTAAGCTTGTGTACTTTGGGTATGTTTAAGTTTGCAGTTCCAATTATGAGATTGTTGATGTTATTCAATATAATCAAATGAGTTAAATGTTAGTTTTTACAAATGTATTTATGTATGCTTCAGTAGCATATATTTTAGGGTCAGAGCTGTCTCAAACATATTCTTAAAAAAAGCCCTAATTTGGCCAAATGTAGCGATATAGTCCACACAACCACATGTCGATACACATCTGAATAAATGAGTGAAGAAACATAACCATTACATGAATGAATTGAATTTGAAAATTGTGTTTATGATCAATTATTCTGTAAATGCCTTTGTTAAATGATTGATGATTTAATCAATAACATGCAGGAATTCTCATTAATGAGGCTGCAACTAACGTTTACAGTGGCAAGAAAAAGTAAGTAAACTATTTGCAGTTTCCCTATATTTTTGTATTTTTCTGCATAAACTGGTCATGAATTTTGCACTGATCAAGATTGTTCACATTTTCATTGAAAACACCAACATTCAATATGATGATGTAAGAAGTAAGTGAAAAGGTTTTTTAATGACTGGTTGAATCAGTCATTGGCAGTAAAACCCCCAAGCAAGTGCTCCCATGATGGTAAGATGTCCAGGTCCATAATGTGTTTTTGTGACTTTGGTGAAGATCAGATCAGATGTCATGGCTAGTGTAGGCAGAAACCATGACACTGGGAGCAGTTCACTTACGTTACCATGCCACTGCATCTTCATCATTAATTAATAAGCCACTTTAGTGGCTATACTGTTTATCCTTTAGAGAAAGTAACTTAAAGTCACCAGTTCATCTGAACATCCTTCTGGACTGTGGTAGGAAACTGGAGCACCAAGAGGAGCGTGCAAACTCCACATTAGAAAGACCCCTCATCGGCAGCCAAGTTTGCACCCAGAGGATTGTGAGACAACAGTGCTGCCCTGTGAAAATATTTTTCATTTTAAAAGTTTAAGACAGATGCAAGATGCCTAAAGTCCAATTCTGGTGATTTAGATCAACTTTACATGTTTCAGCTTGACTCATCACAGCTTCCCAAAGGCGGAGATGCTTCAAATTACTTATAATTATTTAATAATAATAATTACTTTAATATTGAATTGACGTGTCCAGGCCAGAATTTTCAAGAAAGGTCCCTTAAATTATTAATTGACCATTAATAAACTAGCTCCTCTGAACCCAGCATCAATTATAAGCAGCTCACTGATACTAAAAAGCCAAACTGGTCATCTTCCGCACAAATACTAAGCTGAGATGTTTGGGTGCAACACCTACACCACACCACAGGATGCCAGTATTTCCTCCACTCTGCTGCAGCTACATGTGTTCAGAGTATCTGCCATTCCAATTTAAGTGAAACAAAAAATTAAAAATCCAACTGCTCTGAGCCAAACTGAGTATGATTACCCGAATAAACCGCAAGTAAAATCGTGACATCAGTCTTTACTCGGAGCCAACGCTGCCGTGATTTCAGCTTTCAGCAAGTTAATCAGTAGACAGCTTTATAACTGCTGGCTATAGTAGGCTTAAATATGGACTTACGGGTAAATAAATCGTACAGTCATCGAACTAAAATCTTCAAATAGCAAAGATCACGTATATCCATCCGTTCTTTGTCATCAAACAAGGAGACAAACATTTCGTCCTCCCGCGATGTAAACAAACCGAACTTCCCTCTTCTTTCGGAGTTCCGCGTTTGGCAGAAGACTATTGGCTGAGACACGGTACGCCCACTTCCTGCCACTGCCCCCTGGGAAATTGAGTCTTGAGGCTGTAAGAGCCGTACAACAGTTCCAGAGTAACCTGCTTGTTACTACACCAGTAGAAGGATTTGTTATGTGTCCGTGACACTTAATGAAACTGATCACTCGATCTTCACCATCACCATCATAGCACAGCAGAAGTTTGATCTTACAAATGTGTTGACACGTTTCCATTAGTTTCACATATTGTAAAATGTTTTATCCAAACTTTATTTTGAAAATGAGTTTTTTACAGAGTAGGAGGGAGTTCAACAACAATAATAACAAGCACACAAGATCAACAGGGTAAATGAACTTTTTGATCTTGTATTTATGGATATAAAATCTGACGAACAGAAACAAGAAACTCCTTAAATAGAGTTTTTCTTTCCTGCTTTTTAGTCAGAAACTCCTAGAAGCATATCTTAGAAAGAAAAGCAAAGGTCGCTGGAGAGTTACAATAAGAAGAACAGGTAATATCAATATCCTTTTGAAATCTGACAGATATAAAAGATTTAGCTTGGTAGCATTTATATAGTAGCTTGAATGATACTGATAAAATGCCTGTCTAGCTGCCTACTGTAGGTATCACATGTCAGTGATAGTTCATGGACGCAAATAAATCTGCACACAAGAAAACAGATTGAAGGAGGCTTTCTTAGAACTGTTCACAGAACAGTCTGTCAGATAATAAGATGTTTTTTAGCAATTGTAAGACGAGCCTTTGTGTTCTTTTTGGTCAGCAGTGGCTTTTGCCATGGTTGAATCGTGAACACTGACCTTAACTGTGGCAAGTGAGGCCTGCAGTTCTTTAGATGTTGTTGTGGGTGCTTTTATGACCTTCTGGATGAGTTGTTGTTGCTCTTGGAATAATTTTCATAGGCAGACCACTCCTGGGAAGGTTCACCACCATTACCAAGTTTTCTCAATTTGTGGATAATGGCTCTCACCATGGTTCACTGAGCCCAAAGCCTTAGAAATGGCTTTGGAACCAGTTCAAGACTGATATGTGTCAGTTACTTTGTTTCTCATCTGTTCTTGAATTTCTTTAGATCGCAGCATGATGTGTTGGTTTTTGAGATCCTTTAGTGTGCTTCACTTTGTCAGAGAGCTTATGTTTAAATTGTCTATTGATTCATCAGGTCTGGCAGTAATCAGGCCTGGGTGTGCCAAGTGAAATTGAACTCATCCTTTAAAAAACTGTATTTTGTATTTACTTTGGTTGTCTTTGTGTAATACTGAAATTTGTTTGTTGATCTGAATCATTTTAGTACGACAAATAGTAAGCAGGAAGTTATCAAATACTTTTTCACAGCACTAGTATGCATGTGTATGTTCCTGTCTGTATGCATGGTTATTATGTGGGTTCAGAGGTTTGAAGCAGAGTGCATACCATGGCCAGGAATTCAGGGGTCCTGGATTGTGTCCCTCTGAAACCCAAAGCAAACTTTGATGATTTCTGGGCCTGCATGGCTTGAACTGTCGAATCATCCAGAGGCTCCAGCCAGGCCCAGAGCAGCCTAGCACACTTCACCGATATCACTGATGTGATAGGAAAGACAGTCACATCAGACATCACTATTCTTCAGGACAGACTTAAGTCAAGGGTGTTGTCACTGCTATGGGTTGTTTCGTGCACGAACTGGGTGAACCGAAATGAATCAGTAAGTGTCAGAAAAGGTTTACTCAGAGGATCTGAGGCCTTGTTTATGTAAATGTTAAAATCTCCCATAATTAAATATCATCACAGTGAGTAATCACATCTGAGATAAATTCTCTAAATTCCAAAAATTGTGAGTAAGGCCAGGTAAAATATCACAATGTGAAAAAAATTGAAAAAATGAATGGAATTTTTGGTGGTGTACACACATGCAGATGCAGAGAGACTATTTCATTGACTATTGCTTTATTTATGCTGTATATATGTTGGTCGGTTTATAAGTGATTTGGAAGGGGAGGGAGACGGTCTCAATCTTTTGGCCCTGACAAGTCTGGCAGTCCTCACTGATAATTTCTCTGACACATTAACTAACTAAGCTAGTAGACTCCAAGACTTTTAGTAAACCTAGCAGGCTCTCTAATCACTTGTGACCTGCTGAAAGCTAAATGCCCAATGTCAAACCTGTTATAAGCACCCGTCTATGTTCCTGGATAAAATAGCGGCACCTACTCCATCAGGATGAAGTGTGTGAGTGTGCTGTTTCCCATGTTGTAGTTAGTGCATGTGGCTTGTTTCAAAACTAGAACATAAAAACTGTGTGGCCTGAATGTGAGGTTTCTTTTAAAATATATTCCAATACATCAGTTTGAAACTGTAAGCAATCAGTATAGTCAGCATTCTATATAAATAAAAGCGCCATTCATATAATGACTTATTACATTTTCAAATAAATAATTTCTAATGGCAATGTTTCAGTCAAAATCTAATTCTTATTTTGGAATATTCTGATGCTCATAATAAGTATGTATATAACAATATGTCTGCAATATAATTATGTTTTCATATGTAAGATTATAAATCATTTTTAGATCCCTGACCTGGAATGCACACACACATACCTATAAACACATCATTAACCTTATGCATATATCATTCATAGATGTTGAACTATTCATGACATTGGATTAAAGGACTTTCATGTAACATATTTATGTTGGTGTCTCCACCAGTAAAAGTTGAGTGAAGGTAGCATTTAAAATCATAAGGCACTGGACTAGGTTTGCCATAAGCTCCACCCTGGCTGCCTGCCTGGGCCAACGTGTAGTTCAACCAGGGCTAGATCTCTCCACTTACAGGGCGCTGTGTGTTTGTGTGTAAGTCTTGTAAAAACATCAGCATATGGGGTTGGAACAAGGTCCTTGGCAACACACACACACACACACACACAAAAAGAGTGAGAAGGAAAGAAAAACCACGGCAAAAACTTGAGCGAGTAGGGTTTGATGCCCAAAGTGGAAACTTGCAAACTGATGTTTTTGTGTGTATGTATGTGTTTATATATGTGTGTGTGTTTGTTATTGTGGCTGTGTATGTGTATTGCTATGCCTCTGCTTGCACTTGAATGGATGCTAGGAGAAACAAAGTGTAAACCATGTGTGTTTTTACTGTACTGCTATTCTCTAATATTATTACAGAGCCATGAGATGGGTTGTTAAATAGTAGGGCAGCATCTTACACTTGCACAGACATATGGATGAGGATCCATATGATCGCGCAAGTGCATGTTTGTTTGTTTATATCAGCATATATCAGCAGACTGTTATTTTAATGTTGAGTTATTGTCAGATTGGTTCCATACACTACCAGTCAAAAGTTTTGACACACCCTCTCTTTCAGTGTTTTTTCTTTATTTTTGTTATTTTCAATTTTGTAAATTAATATTAGAGACACCCAGACTGTGAAAGAACAAGTATGGAAATATGTAGTAAACAAAGAAGTGTTAAACAAACCAGAATATGCTTAAAATTTTTGTTTCATAAAAGTGGTCACCTTTTTATGTGATTTGCACTTGCTTTGCACACTCCTGCCACTCTCTCAGTCAGTCTCACAAGCTAGTCACCTGAAAAATTTTCCAACAGTCATTCACTCTCCACTTCAGCTGATCCTAAACCATTTCATCTGGATTGTGTGAATTCTATGTGATTCTGTGAATGCAGCACTCCATAGCTCTTCTTCTTGGACAAATAGCTCTTACATAACCTAGAGGTGCATTTGGGGTCTTTGCCCTGTTGGAAAACAGATTATAATCCTGCTAAGTGTCAGCCAGATGGGATGGCATGCTGCTGCAAATGCTGCAGGAGCCATGGTGGTTAACTGTGCCTTCAATTTTGACTGGGTCACCAGCATAGCATTCCCACACCATCAAACCTCCTCCATGGTTCACATATCCCTTTCCGACCAGTTCTGAGCTGGTGCTAGTTCTGGTTCAAAGTTGGTTTAACTTAGGAAACATCCAAGACCTGGTTTGCTTTTAAACTCACACACAACATCCATCCAAATTAAGCACACAAGTTCTAAATCAGCCCTGGAACTGGACTGTTGGAAAAGGGTTAATGGTGGGACTCACACATTCAGGAACTGTACATTCACCTTATCTACGTCTAACAAAGACACTGCAGTTAGAATCAAAAATCTCAAATTTGTACTCAACAGACCAAAAGGTCCGTTTTCAGACCGACTGACCTTTTTTTGTTTTTTTGTTTCTTGCCATAATATTGTACAGTAGTTATTGTGGCACTCTGTACCATCCTTCCTCTGCACAAGATAAAGCACTTTAAGAAGATACATTTTGATTAGACAGTCTGGAATTGAAAACTATTCCAAGTCACCTTGTGAATTTGATGAGAGAATGCCATGAGTGTGCCAAAGCTAGCTGCTTTGTTAGTCCAAAATATAATAAAATGATCAAATATAATAATTGAAATAATGTTTTGAATACATAATTCCATACTTTCTATACTGTCCTAATTTCAATGTCTTGTTTATTAATGTACAATGTTGTTGTTGTGAAAAAACAGTAAAGGAGTAAGTGCTCAAAACATTGTCCGGTTGTGTACATGTTAAACAAAAACATAACACAAAGAGTGATGTGATAGACACAAATACTGTAAATTCATGTAGTCATTAGTGATTATTGATCATTAATGATATTAGGTTACAAGCATAACACACAGCACAATAGGTTTGCTAATGCCAGCAACAGCAGCAAACAACTGAAACACTGAAAAAGCTCTTACTCAGTATATTGTGTCAGTTGTTGAAAATACCGTACCGCTGCCTCCTCAGCGTGCTGTAGCACAGGTATCTCATTCCCAACCATCATCATATTGTTGACACCGTCTTACCAAAGGTACATGACTTAAAAAAACATATATTGACAGCCTGTTGCAGGACATTACAGCCTCTTCACCACTAATATTTGGACCAGCACAGTGGGTTGATGAGAATTTTACTCTGGAGTGCATCATATTACAAACAAAACAATTCTGGGACTAATGCACAGACCACGCCATAGCATGTGTATTTGAAGATATGCTTCTGATGTGGGCCATTCTGTTCACGTGGTGCCGTACTCACTCTCATTCTCACTCTCTCCTTGGCCCACTCTACCTCCCTTATCAGCCTGATGACCCTCACCTGTTCAACCCTGGCAACCTGCTTCGATTCCCAGTCAGTCCAACCACTCACACCTGTTCACTCCCTCCCTGCTCTGCTCACTCTGCTATCCAGCATATCCATGTCCACCTGTGTCACTCCCTATATAACCAAATCTGTTCCTTTAGTTCCCTGCTTGTTTGACTCTACTGCCATTGTTCCCCGTGCATGTCTCTGTCTGACCTAAAACCTCTGTCTGTCCCCGACCTCCCTGGATCCCGTCCTTAGTCCAATTACTTTCCAGAATCTAGAGCCAGAATAGATGGAATAGAGAGAGAGAGAATAGAATAGAGTCAGAATAATAAGCAGAGCCGATAGCTTACATGGCCTGAAAGGGTCAAAAGCAGAAAAGTAGGTTGTACACACAGTAATCAGGCAAAATAAAAGCTGGAGAGCAGCTTACTGTAGGTAGGTTAGCAGACAATCTGGCAAAGGACTGAGACTGACAGACCTGCTTATCAAAGTAGTGAGACAGGTGAAAATGGTTAGACTGATTAAACTGACTGAGTGAGTGGAGCAGGAAATTACCAAATAAGCCATGAACCAGGCAGATAGACATAGAGGCAGGCTGGAAACAATGACACATTATTTCTCTTTCGGTGCATAAACACAGTGTGGTAATTAGAACTTTGAAGAGATTGAACCAAAAATTGCATCTGTTCGGAAGGAGAAACCACACAAACCTGGATAAGGTGGCTGCAGTCGTGCAAATTAAAGTAGCTGGCAATGGACAGATACAATAGTATGGATGGTTACACATACAGTATGAAAAGCACATTGAAGTAAGTTTTTTTTTTTTTAAACTTGTGGTTTTGGTAGAAAGAGGTGGATCTGTGTGGAGAGCATGGGCATAAGTTTCTGGAATTTATCCTGGGCTCACAGACTGCGCACCTGCTGAAAAAGTCAGTTCTGGTCCAAACCAAAGCTATTACCAGCCTCGCTCTACTGCTGTGGCCCTATGTGACCTGCCGACTCATTGCACCACACCGATGCTGCTCTTTTTAATGGCCTAGTTTGCTGAGTGCATATGTGTAAGCTCTGTCATAAGCAGCATTAAGTTCTGTTTGTGTGCCCTTTGTTTTTTTAATCTTGCATGTAATATTTTGACAAAGAGAATGAAGCGCACAAAATCTACTTCTGTTCTGTTTTTTTTAAACACATAAAATGTTTTTGCATACACACAGTTTGTTTATACTGTATATTAACCAAATTGAAATTTGGAGTTTTCTTAGCATGCATCAGAAAGAAATACAATAACAGCACAAAATTGTAATGACATAATAATTAACAGCACAGAATTAAAGTCTGCAATTTAATATCAAAAAACAACAATAAAGTTAGAAACAACTTTTAATGTTTAATGTGTCCGTTTAAAGTGTCCTATGACAGACAATGTCTCTAATTGTATAGATTATATTTAAATTCATGGTCCTAAAAAAGTAAGTAAAAAAATTCTCAATTGCCTTCTGTTGTTTGTCAGAATAGTCATTAAACTTATAATCCACAGAAAAGAAGCAGAATAAAACACAAGGCAGTCAGTAACACAATCAACGTATGTGAAAGCAACAAAGTTTAAACCAAAAATGATCACACGTTGTTCAGTTAGCAGGAATGAAAACACCATAAGAACGTAAATTTCAGGTGATATTACTGCCTGAACAATTAAACTGACCAAGCACAGGGAAGAAGAGAGGAGATAAGTTCGAGGGAGGTAAGAGTTGATAAACAAACAAAGCTAACAGATTAGCATTAAATCCCAGTTAATAGCAGTAGCTGTGAATGGTCATTCAGTGTGTTGAGACAACTCCACACTTTGCTGAGGTGCAGGACAAGACAGGCCTCACCATCTTGCTGTCTTATTGGGAAGAACTTTGTAAACGGAGTCAAGTGACTGACCAATTTACTAAAAAAAAAAAAATGGTTCAGTCTTGGTGGACAAGACACTTATGGGGAATATTTTGCTTTATTTTTAGAATGTACAGTTTATACTATACTATAGTTGCTGAAGAAAGGGAGGAGGAATAGTGTGTGTTTTATTTTTCTAAAATATAAAAATAACTGGTTTCTTGAGACTTCTTTTGTTCTGAAGCAGTAGTTATTATTCATTTTTATGCAAATGTCAGGATTGTTGTTGGCATGTACAGCCTATGCCTTTTCATGCTGAAGGTTAAATTAAATACATATTTTCATAAAGATTACAATGTTTACCTTCCAAGTACTTGTTGTGGTGTAGTGGGTGGGACAAAGATGTCTGGCTAGGGCCAGGATAGGGGGCTATGCCCCAGTACTTATTCTTATTATTATTGTAATTGATTAAACTGAAATTATGATAATACTTTTTGGGGAATGTTTTTTATTTAGCCCTACACTTTATTTCGTTTTTTGTCCTCTTTTTCTTTTCTCATGGAAGGTACATGTCACTTTTCCACTTAAAAGTGACCCTTAAAACTATTTTATTTGTGTATCTCTGTGTTCTTTTGTGCATACAAATGGCTGCCTTTCAACTTGAGGACAGTTTGTGCCATAGAGGAGGGAAGAGAGGAGACATTCAAATTATGTCTCGCTGTAATGATAGAAAGAAAGAGGAGAACGGCGATAGAGAGGAGGTGGAAAGAAGAGAAAAAGAAAGAACACTTTTTTAAAAGCTGTTAGAGGTGTCTCCAGACAGGGGCCAGTTCTTCCTTATAAATGGACCTGTGTCTCACACAAAGATCTGTTTTTCAGGTCTTTGTGTGTGACAGTAAGTATGTGACTGTGTGTGTGGCTATGGTTTGACAGCAGCTAATGTCACTTAAGGTTTGATGCAGAACAGAAAAAGCAAAAGCAGTATGGCCTACAAATTTCAACACATTCTTGGTTGTATTGTGACTAAAGGTAAAAAGGAAAACACGACAATAACTTGGGTGTCCAACCATGTTTAACCAACTGTCTTATCGCCTATAATTAAAATGACACAAAAGATATATAGAAGTTATATAGAAGAAGAAATAAAAATGTCCATCACAGCGGAGCCTTAAAAGGAAATCAGGACTTAGCCAGTCTCTTCTGCCTTATAATGTCTGGGGTGAGCAGCACATGGGAGATTTGTGTTAAATCCTGCCTAGAGGAACAAATCTTACCTTACATAACCTATGTTATTTTTACATATTCCACATAAAAAGACATTTCCTAAAGATGAGGTAAATTATGTGGAATGAAACAACTTTACATATACACAAACATTAATTGTATCCTATAGTCTCTCATGCACATGTAGTCGAAGGGACAGCGTTTTTATGGCAATTCCAGGCATTTTTAAAGCTTCTTTATTGCTTAGAGGGGAAGCTAGGGAAAGTGAGGGAAGTTCTGTGACCAATGTGAAACAGCACTGCTCAGCACTCACATATACTTTACAGAGAATTGCACATTCACAATTAGGGAACTACCCACTTGATGTTGTGTGTTTATATAACTATCCTATTTCCAACTCATAACAAGTGTGTGTGTGTGTTTGTCTATATTCCATAGGTTGCTCCCTCTGATTACAGATTACATGTAACACAGCTGCCTGTTATGTTCTGATAATCAACCAGTGAAAAGAAAACCAGCTGTTTGTGCACTTCACTCACAAGTACAAATACAATTTATTTTATATACTTTTAAGTCAAAATGTATTACAGTTAAGCAGCAAAGCAAACTCTTAGTGACTATTTGACGCAACCTTATAAAACATGTAAGTCATCTGCGACTTGGTTAACAGTGAATCTCAAGTACACCAGCACAGGTATTCAAACTTTTTTGATTGATTAACAGAGTTTGGAAAATACAAATAGAACAAGAAAATTATAAAATTGAACAATATGTAAATAAAACTAAAAGCTGTTGCTTGAAATATTACTGTCAGTCAGAATATGGGCTTGAGAAAAAATGTTATACTGTTCCAAAAGCTAAAATCACTTCTGGTTGTATTGGGCCACCAAGGACTTCACTTGACCTGTAACTGACAGTGAGTTGGCCCCCAGTACAACTTTGTCCCTGTCACTCCTTCATCATCCAAGTTCAACAACTTAGAGCCAGAGGTGTGTGTCACATATATACGTGTGCATTCATACAATCACAATCACTTCACACAAATACACATACACACATATGCACACACATACACATTCACACCTGCTTTCTATTAGTCCAGTAGATTGCAGCGAAATTGAGTGGGAGTGTTAAACACACACACATCCATCTATCTGCCCCTCTGTCCACGATAATTACACATTTCCTGCTCTTAAATCCTTCTCCGACAGCTTCCACTCCAATAATTTCTCTGTTTAAGTTTAACTGTGGGTTTGTAAGTGTGCAAGAGGGTTTTCGTGCAGACCCACAAGTTGGCATCTGTTTGTCAGTGGCAGATACATCACATACTGTTGGGAGTAAACGTGAGGACTTGAAAGCAAATAAATGCTAGCTTTCCTGTTAATTTAAGTCCGCTCTTTATTCCTTAATTGGTCAAGTATATATTCTGTAGTTTTATCTCAGTTTATGTCAAATTTATGGTTTTGTGCAAGTAACCAAATAACCTTTAACCAAGCTGATAAAGCCGAGAAGTATGAATTATGAGTCCTCATTTAGATCGCAGAAGAAATTTAGAAAGTTGCAGTGAGACAATGGAGGTCACTGTTTATGAATATCTGTGACATCTATTGTATATTTTTTAGTGTCTGTACATTTCATATAAGCTTGTCTTTGTGCATTTAAATCAGGAATGAATGCGTGTGTGCTCATATCTGGATGTATATTTTCTGTTCATGTGTCTGTGTGTTGATTCAGACTGAGCCTCCCTCTGGGGTCCTCAGGGCTCTCCTCCAGCCCTGTTCCTCATTAGGCATCTGTCATGGTGCCAGAATCAATAAGCACAGATGGAAGAAAAAAATTCCTCTCCTCTGCTTTTTGTGAATGGGCAGATCTTTAAGAAATGCCAAAGTATTTAACATCATCACCAAGGAAAGACCCTTGTTAACTTTACTGTACTTTTAGTAATTTGTACCACTATTATTTCCTTTTTGCCCCAAACTTTAAAACCATCCTCTTCAGTGCAAGAGACATAAAACCATAAGCTCCACTTTTATTTGGTTTTGCAGAAATGTGTATTTGCTCAACAGACACAGATGAAAATATTTAGTTGTGGGCTTCTTTCTGTCTCCCTCTTTCCCTCTTCAGCCCCCTCTGCCCCATTTGCGTCTTAAGATGACGTTTCTGTTTCCATACATTGTTGCATGTTTTCTGGCAAAGACAAACTGTATAGTTTAAACAAAGAGGTGGGTGGTGTGTGTTCATCTGGTATGTGTGTGCGTGCATGCCACCGGGACTACATTAAACAAAACAAAGAAAGAATGACAGCATCCAACCTCAGTTTGTCATCTTCAGTGTAAACGGCCGTACATCATGCTAACATCTTACATGTGCTTGGTCACACACAGCCATGTCAACACGGCATAATGAAAATAAAAGAATGGAAAGGCGGAGCAGAGAGGCGGACAGAAACAGAGGTAAATGGAAAGTAAAGGGCAAGGCAAAAAGAAACAATTCAGATGGATGCTGAATATCAGTGGAGGTGGAAAGTGATAATTCAAGGGCAGGATAAATACTTCCAGTATTAGCGGAAGAGGAGAGACTATGACAGGGCTTGGCACCACTCCGTAGCACTCGCAGAGAAAGAGGGGGTGGGTTTTCCACCTCCACAGAATAAATGATGCGAGGGGAAATGGGAGTAAACAACATCAGTCATTATAATTACTCTCATACGGCTACTCCCATCCACCATCATCCATCCCTTCACTCTCTTCCTCCCTCCATTTTCCATCTGCCTTTACTCCCAATCATTTCTCTGCCCCCTCTCTATGTCTTGATTACACCTTTTACTTCACTTGCTCTCCCTCGTGATCACATTTTCATTGTGTTCATTCTTCAAACCTCCCTCTTTTGCAAAGTACATTTCCTTTTTCCTGACTACAGAAAAATTGGTTTCAGGCCTCAGATGTCAAGCTTGAGTAGGGTGGTCTGAATCTGCACCACCGCAAGAAAGAAATATGAGGCTGTGAAAGTTTGAGAAAAATACTATAAATGACAGCACATCAGGATTTTGTATAGAGTGTTATCTGAAAACACCAGCAACAGCCAGCAGTAATAATAATCTTGGCTTTTTTTTTTAGCTTTCTACTGACTATGAGAGAGTATTTGGCTGTGTAGACAGGCCTTTTATGCAGCAGAAGCCTTTGGATGCTGCTGAATGCATAGTGAATCATGTCAGCTAATTCTAAAAATTGGATGTGATTCTCTCACTGTCATGGTCCTCTACTATGCTGTCTCCACTACTCTTCTTCTCTCCCTCCTTCTGTCATAGGACTCCTTGAAAGCTCTAGTAGTGTGTAAGAAAGTGCTTTAACAATAATTTGTGTCATAGCTGAATGAAAGAATGCTTAGCTTTGCCAAAATGGTCTATAAATCCATTTTAGCACCATATGAAGATAAATTAGTGTTTGTTCTAAGATGCAGGTATTGTGTTTTCCACCATTTCAATGTAATGTGTTATCATACTAACACATGGTAATTCCCACTAAATACAAAGCATTTAGTGGTTGTGATGCTGGTGGGGCTCATGACCCCACTACAAAGTAAGTGGGATTCTTTGTAGTGTAGTACTACAGAGAATCTGTACCTGTAGTAGCTGTTGAGCCATATCAGACGTGATGGAGTAACAAAACGATCAACAGACTGATATTGATATATAGACCATGGCTCTAAGTGTAACTCAAGCAGGATTCAAGCAGTGTAACTGTGTGCTTTGTCATGTAAAATGTTGACATCAATGTTTAAGAAGTATTAATTTCTTTCACAATCCACCCACTTCACGCTCTATTTCATGCTCAGACATCTGATTTCAAAGAGCTGAATTTCAACTCTAATCACTCTCAGACATAGAGACTAAAAGAGAGCATACGAGAAAGAGAAGTACTATGCTTGATTTGCTTTTGCAGCACTAGCAAAAAGCCAGACTCTTGCTGTCTGATAACCGAGCTCTTTCCAATATATCAAATGCTGAGTATATTTCTCTCATCATTCTCACAAGAGCTAATTTCTATTATTTACCACTGTATCTTGTGGAACCTTTCTTTAACGCTCATGTAACCCTGGTCACTGGGGAGTTGGACCTCACATTCTTCTGGATCGATCTTGTAGGAAGAACACACTCCCTCTATTAGAGATGAAGGCCAAGTAAAACAGGTCCCAGCACCAAAATCCATCTAAAACCACCCACCTTGAGACTGTTGGCAGGATAGAAAAGAATAGAAGTGAAAGATGTGTCATACATTGGAACTGCTGTGGAAACACACTACAAGCCATGATCTATTCACTGCTTTTCCTCTTAAGAGTGGCAGGGGTACTGAAGCAGCTAGTCAGTCTATAAGATGGCTGGCTGATACAGTTGGGTCCGGACGTATTGGCCAGTGGCAGAGATATTATGATTTGCCTTTGAGAAGAAGTTAACTGACCAGGAGTGGTCTATTGCCTCAGTGCTTCAAGACAAATGAAGCAGATAAAAGGTCTGGAGATGATATCAGGTGTTAATTTGGCATTTGGCAGCTGTTTGACTGGAGCTACCAATATGAAATCCAAGGAAATAGATGGGGGGGGAGGACCCTCTTGGTGACCTTAACATCAATTGAAGTCAAGAATATATTGTTCAAAACTACAATTAAGAGAGTCCTTCATGGATGTAAATACAGAGGGTTCACAACAAGGTGCAAACAATTGGTAACATCCAAGAATAGAAGAGCCATGTTCTGGAATCAGATTCTTTGGACCAGATGAAACCAAGATTAACTTGTGCCAGGATGATGGGAAGAAAAAAGTATGGTGATGGAAAAGAACAGGTCACGATCCAACAACATCACATGTCAAACATATTAGATATTAGATCGCATGCACAAGTATGGCTGCCAATGGAACAAGCTCATTGGTGCTTATTTATTATGTGACTGTTGGTAGAAGTAGCAAGATGCATTTAGAGGTGTATAGGACTATACTCTCCACTCACATTCAGGCAAATGATACAAAACCGATAGGAAAAAATTTCACAGTGCAGATGGATGATGACCCCAAACATAGTGTGAAAGCAACTAAAGACTTTTTGAAGGCAAAGAAATGTAATATTCTTCAATGGCCAGGTCAGTCACCTGATCTAAAACCAATAGAGCAGCTTTTCAAATACTGAAAACAAAACTGAAAGCAGAAAAATCCACAAACAAGCTGCAACTGAAGGTGGCTACAGTGAAGACCCAGCAGGGCATCTCACAATTTATTGATGTCCTTGGGCTCCAGACTTCAGACAGTCATTGGCTGCAAATTGTTTTTATCCAGATACTTAAAAAATAAAATTATGGTTATATTTTTTTATAATAATTATGCCCCTGAAAATGGAGATACTCTGCTTAAAATGGTAGTAATTCCTAAATAGTAAATGCCATTTCCCTGAAAGTCTACACATCTTGATTGTTTTGTTTCAGATCCACTGTGGTGTTGTACAAAGGCAAAATAATAAAAACTCTCCCCAAATACTTCCAGACCAAGTTGTATAGACACAGTCAAACATTCACCTGGGGGAGTCCTAATTGAAAACTTACACAGAACATGGCAACTCCACACGGAAAGGCATCTTGCAGACAGCTGGATTAAAACCTAGATCTTTCTATCTGTGAGGTGACAGTGCTATTCACTACAACACGGTGCCGACTACACACCAACATAGTTTTTGTTTTTGTGCTCCAAAGGAATTTGTGAATATTGTCCCAAAGCAATGGCATTTTGGGAAATAATCTTATTCACTTGCAGAAGGAGATAAAAGTCATCACCACTTATGCTGTTTGTTGTTTTCAGTGTAATGTGTATCACATAAATATGAAGTTAAAGCCAGCAGCTAATTAGCTTAGCTAGAAGTGGAGGAAACAGCTAACCTGGCTATACAAACATAAATATCAGTATGTCATGCTGTAGTTTAATTTCCCTTTGCATCAAATCATTATGTGACGGCAGTTAATCTCGGCAGATATAAAAATTACAACAGTTATCTTATGAGTGTATTTCTTTCAATCTTATCAAAGTAAAGTTTGGGTTTACATACAAAAAAACCATCCACCAGGAGCATAAATACAATGCTGACCCCATTTTTAAGTGTACTGACAACTACAGTGATGATTTGTTGCTGTATTAAAGTTTAGCTCTCAGCTAATGTTATTCACTCTCCTTTCATTTGCTATCACTCAAATCTGGCATTTTAAAACCCCCAGCAGCTTTGACATTATTCTGGCAAACAGTCCTTGTTCATACTGCTGAACACACACACACACACACACACACACACACACACACACACACACACACACACACACACACACACACAAGCAAACACAAGACCAAAGTTGAATGGTTTTCAATGTGTCTGTGAGGCCTCAAAGGTAAAAACCCCATTTGTCTGAGTCTAGAGTCATATCAACACACCATGTGATGCTTCCTGCAGATTTATTCTGAAGCTACATTTATAAAGAATGTGTAAATCTGGGCCTGGATCTGGCCAGAATGCATGTCTGTATATGTATGTGTCCCATGCAGTCATGTCAACAGAGCAATCATTCATGTAGAGGAGAGTAAACACTTAGAGGGTTTAGCTCTGCCGGAAAGTGATGATGGACAAGCTTTTCAGAGAGGGGAGCAAGGTATGGAGAGAGGAAGGAGGGAGACATGGACAGATCCACAGTTTGCTTTATATACTTCCCTTCAAATGTATATTGTAAGAAAGAAACTATGAAACTAAGAAAAGAAGTGAATAAATAAAGGAAGAACCAGTCTGGACATGTCCCATGAACTGTGCATTAATCAAAAAGAGACTAAAGTTCTTAATTGCCTCTTCTCTCGTCCTCTTTCACTCCTTCTCCATCTTTCACTGCCTTTAGCCTCCCTTTATGTTGGCTGAGAGAACAGGTACAGGAAATATTAATTAAAAGCTGAAGCTCATTAGCCTCAATAGACCTTCTCTTCTCTATATGTGCATTTCCACATCTAAGAGAAACTAAATATATATGCATTAGTGCATATGTGGTGTGAGGAGGCTAGCTGAGTAGGGCAAAGGGTAAGGAAGGGCCATATGAAGGGAGTGTGTTCGTTTGGTGACCTGGGGTCCTTCAGCAGATGAGGGAAGTGCTGGTGAAAGTGGTTGTAACAACATTAAAACTCACTGAACCATGTCACCTACAAACAGCCACAGGGTAGTCATACATATTTCATCTTTTAGACTCTTATCCATTAAAGCACTGGATGAATGCAGGCTTGCATTTTCACTTTTGTGAGCATATAAGACCTGGAAACTAGTTTTAAAACTAAAAACAGCATTTTAAAGAATCAGAATCAGTATGTATTTCCCCCGAAGATTGTTAAATACAACTAAAATAAACCATTATTCAAATTCCAAAACACAAATTAGCTTTTAATCACCACTTTTGATCTGCATGGGTAACACTTTTGTCCTTCTCTGCTTTTGTTCTGCGGTTTCATCAAGGAACAGACTAAAAATGTCAAGTCCAGTTAGAAAAGTTCAAAACATGACACACAACACCCTGCCACCCAGCTTTCCAAACACACCCTGTCATTTGCAAGATGTCAGTCTGCCTCTTTGCACTGGTTGGATAGTACACAGCAGAGTAGTGTGCCTTTATTGGCTTTAAAAGATAATGACATGCCTCCAACCACTGATCCAGGGTCAGTGAGTTCCTCAGCCTTCCTGAGGTTCAGGTTGAGATTGTGGCTTGGAGAAACTATGATCCAGTATTTGTAGTTAGGAACAACAGAAAATGTGTTCATCTAGATTTCAGAAATATGTTGTGATACACAGTATATGGTTTCATTGTTTTTTAAAACAAACTTATTTAGCTGTTCAGTGCACTGCACGGTGATGAGTCTAAAACATTCTGTTATGGCTGTGGAGTATAAGAATAGCTGCCACCCATGCAGTTGACAAGGCGCTCTCCCTCTCTTGCCATCAGTGCAGCGAACTCAAGGCCACATGCCCTTTTTCATTACTCTGAACAGCCCAGCTGTATTGTAACTACAACCAATTTCCTTGCAGTCTATAAAGCTGTCAATCAAAATCATTTGGAACAGGGAATGGAGGTAGGGGGGTGCGTGGGGAGGAG
>OMLM01005517.1:19484-93238 GCA_900302695.1 Helostoma temminkii | reverse complement strand
TAGTTCATGAACACACTCTATCTACACATAATAGCAACTATATTACTACATTCAGACCTCAAATCGACTGTAAACTTTCCTCTCCTTCCTCATGCTCTGGATCCTTTCCAGCACTTTCTCACGCTCCTGCGTCGACTTAGGCTGCCCTTTGCTAGATGTCCCGATCCCTCTTTCTTTCTCTTTTCTGGCATTTTTGTCAGCTTCATCCTCTTTCTCATCATCGGTGACAGGAGACTCTTTGGTAGTCTCAATTCTGCTTTGGCTATTAGCAGAAATCTGCTCAAGAAGCAGCTTTGTATCATCTCTGAGGTTGCTACTTGAGAGCACGTTGGCTGTTGATGAGTGGTAGCGAGACTGACTTGACTTTGGCTGCTTGGACTGTGGTGGAGGAATAACTTTCTCAGTTGTGATCTCTGCCAGTTCAGAGCATTTATTTTGCCTCTCTTGGTCATTTGTTTTTTCACTGCTGATGGATTCTTGTGTAATAATTTTACTGATCTCTTTTGTGGTTTCAGTTTTTTCCTCAGCAGGGTCAGGCAATTCAGTTTCTTTGCTTACTTCACTCTGGTTGTCTATATTACTATTTTCAGCAGGTGGCTCTGAAGTGTGGCTTTCAGGAGTGACAGATTCAGGTGTTTTACATAGCACTTCAGACTCTGCTGGGACCTCTGTTGCGAGCTCACTTGGGCTAGATGTTTCTGTGGATGGGAGCACTGGAGTTTCATTTGCTGTAATGTGCTTGACATTAGAGCTTGTATCTGTGGGGTTGTGCACTACAGAGATGTTGATTTCTGTATTTTCAGACTCAGGGGACAAAACTGATACAACTGACTCAGTTAGTGGAGAATAATGTGATAGAGGTTCAGCAGGAGCGGGAGTGTGAGATCCTGTCAGGTTAAGTTCAGAGGGAGGGGTTGCTTGAGACACTGGATCTTGTGGAGGTGCAGCTGTTTCTGATTGGCAAGCGTTAGAAGTCATGTCGGCATTGGTCAGGACAGGAATGGCAGCTTCAGATGGACAATGCTCAGTTACAGGGTCTGGTTGGTCAGATGTAGGAGTAATAATGTAATTTGAATCAGTTGTGGTAGTAGAACATTCTAGATCAGATACATCAGGTAAAACTGACTCAGGTGATAAAGAGCTAAGGCTAGGAGGTACGCTATCAGCTTTAACATCTTCTGATGATCCAGGAACTTGAGGTTCTGCAGCAGGAACAGCTTTTTCTGAAGGTGTAAGAACACAAGATTCTTCAGAGTTCGTCTCTGTAGTGGACTGTAATGAGGATGCATTTGTCTCTGAACCAGCAGCACATGTGTCATGACAAATGTCAGATTCCAAATGTGCAGACTGAACTTCTGAAGGTATCTCAGATGATGTCAGCTCGCAAACAGGATCTGGATGGACTTCAGTAGACACTGATGTTGTAGATTTGTGTAAAGATTCCTCATCTAATTTGGAGGGTTCTTGTAGTGAAGAGACCTGCGCTTCTGTAATATCAGAATTTAAAGGCAATATGGCAGAAGATAGGGTTGACCGTGAGTCTTCTGGGGTAACATTAGAAGGTATGGTCTCTGAGGGAGTGGTAAGAGGGGCAAAGCTAGAGGGTTGATGACTTGGACTAATCTGTGAGCCACAATCTGGCAGAATGTGATCAGAGGAAGAAACTTGTACTGATGGGTTAGAAGGTGGTGAAGAGATAATGTCTGATCCAGTGTGTTGTTCCGATGGCAATGGGGCAGAGGAGACAACATTGTCTGACTGGACTGATTCAGGACTTTGGTTTTTAGAATCCATTGCTGCAGGTGCAGAAGACTGTGGTACCTCAGCTGAACAGGGAGTGAGTGAAGGAAAATCCTTTGAAGTACAAACTGGGCTCAGGTTTTCCCTTTCATTAGTACCTAGTACAAGAGAAGAGGCAATAGCTGTTGTGGCATTTGTAGACGTAGGAGGATGACTTGGGCTACTCTGTTGGACAGCAGGTTTTGTCAGCTTTGGCTCTTCTGGTAATTTGATTGTTGGAGATTCTACTACTGTGTAAACAGGAAGAGGTGTTGCTGATTGGCTCTTCTTCTGACTTATGTTCTCGGACTCAGCTGCGTCTCCAATTTCTTTCTCTTCACATCTTTGGGAGGTGCTGTGTTCATTTCTGATAAGGCTGTTAGTCTTATCGCTGACTGACTCACATGCTTCCGTTGGTCCTTTTTTCTCTGCATCCTTTTCAGTGACATTTTTGTGTGACACACCCTCAGACAATAAAGATTTAGCCATCTTTTCTGAGGTATCTTTCAGCTTGGGTTCCTCCATTTTAACAGTGGTACTGCTTTCTAGATCAGCTGGTGGTTTAATCAGAGCCTTGTTATTGATCTTTTCTGGGGTTTCTTTTGATTCAGGCTCCTTCATTTTAACAGTGCTGCTGTCTTTTAAATCAGTTGTTGGTTTCATTGGAGACTTGTTTTTGCTCTTTTCAGCTTCTGCAGCAACAGCAGCTTTCCGCTTTGCAGCCAACTCTTTGAAAAACATCAGCCTCTTATCAGGATCACTCATATCTACATATGATGGAGTAGTGAACAAAGCTTGTGCAGGCTGATTCATTTTGGGCAGCTCCACTTTAGGAGGCTTGGACCGGGGCATTGATGGTGAAGGATTACTTTGCTCTACTTCTGGTGGTTTTAATGACTCCTGTGCACCACCCTTCTCTGAGAGATCCTTTGAAATTTCTTCCTTTAATGGATCTTTATCATCTGCTTTACTTTTACTATCATCTGGTTTGGTAGTTTCTGAAGCTAAGTTATCAGAACTGGCTGATTTCATGTAACGGCTCCATTGAAAAGGTTCTCTTGTAGCAGATCTCCTCTGTCCCAAAACCTGTGAAATAAAAGGTAGTTTTGTCTGTTCTCCCTCATTTTTGTCACTTTCCTCATCCTGTGGCCCTGAAGCAGTTTTGGTCTCTTCAGAATGCTGCTGCTCGAGAGAGCTGAATATCAGCGAGGATCTTAACCTGGAGCTCCTTGGCACTGCAGGATTGTATTTCCTACGGAACGAGTCCTCCCTTCGAAGAACAGTTGTTTTTGGTTCATTTTGTTCTTTCTGTTCTGCCTCTTCTGTCTTTTCTCCTTCATTTGTGGATGATGATTCTGAAAGTGTTGGTGTTATGGTTTCAGCAACTACAGCATTAAATTCATCAGGCAATTTCTTTGGCTGCTCTTGTGCAGTGGTTTTAGCATAACTTGGCATCTGACTCACCCTGGGCACTGCGTGAACCTTAAACTCTCTGACATTAGGGATTTTAGGTAATGAAAAATCTATGGCTGGTGCTGTTTGTTGTATGGGATAAAAGGGTTCTTCAACAGGCTCTGGTGCCTGAGGTGGTGCTGAAATTAGGCCTTCGTCTTCTGGATTATCATATGCACTGAGGTATGAAGAAATCCTCCAGTTTCTTAGGCCTTGTTTCACCCTAGGATCCTTGCGATCTAAGTTAGATTCCTGGAAAAACTTCTTCTGATCATTTGGATTTGAGGGTGTGGGAGAGGTCTGACAGGCATATGGCTGTCCTAAACTCAGCCTTCTTGGATAAGATGAACTGAATGGTAAATCTGCTGCAGGTTGTAATTTATCTGTGCTTGGGTCAAAGTCCACATTTCTGGTAGATGATAAATAGTTAAGCACATGGTCAAAATTTTGAGGTGGTTGCATCTCTTGTGGTTCGGAGTATTGATCTGCTGAATGATAGTCTTGACTCCACATTTTGTCACTGTAATCAGCTTCTGGTCCTGGTCCCTGTCCGGGCCCTGTATAAAACTGCTGTCCCCTGAGAAACTGCCTCCTCTGGTTCTCAGGCTCAGGTGTTCCCTGATGCAGCGGGAACGGGTAAGAGAATCTACCATGACCACCTTCAGGATAAGAGTGACGTTTTAAGGCGGGATTTTCCATCATGGGTATTCTGGAGCGGCCCTGATCAAAAGACGGGTCCATGCGTGGTTGCTGGGGTGGACACCTACTGTACATATCTGAGGGGCCATGAAGGGATTCTTGCTTTTTAAGTGGCATCATTCTCCAATCCACATCCATTCTTTCATCATAGGAATGTCTTGCCCATTCCTCTGGATGACCAGCATCCATTGACAGAAGGTTCCTGGACTCATGTACTCCTGGGTTCCTGTACATTAATGCTCTTTCATTTGGGTACTGTCTCTTTTGTGAAATGTTAAACTCTTCCATTGGAGGGAGCACGTTTTCAATCACCAGTGGTTGGGACTGAGCATACAAAATCCGAAACTCTTCATCAAAGGTCGATACAAGCTGTCCAAGGAAAAGGTGTGCCATGCATCGGTGTAACTTCTCAAAAGACCACATGAAGCTGGACAAAAACCAAAGAGTAAAAGAGAATTAATACAAGCACTAAATTCATGTCAGTGTCACTATTTTGAACAAACAAGCACACTAAGAATACATTCAAAATCTTAATTTAAATGTATCATCAAGTGCAGAGGCATAGAGAGGCTTTCTGTGTCAGTTTCAAATGTCCTCACCTGTAGTTTCCACTCAGCACAGCCCTGCAGTCTGTCAACAGGAAACGGTCCATCATCTGACCTTTGAAGGATTTCCCTGAGCGGCAGTGATATGTGATGCCAGACACTGTTCTCACACGTAAAAACTGCAAAACATACATAAAAAAATCAAAACATGACAACTGGGCTGAAGTAGTAAAGGTGTGCAACTTTTATTTGCAATTCAAGCTAGGTGGCAGCATTGCTTAAACACAACCAGTTCCAAAGTAGGACGAGAGAAAATGGATGCATTTCAACTTCCCTTTTACACTAATGTGTGGTTACTGTGATTTCTACCAACAAAATAGTTTTGTATCTACCTTTACTGTCTCTAGGAAAAGTAATGGAGCAAGCCCAGTAAAGGACAACACTAGTGATATTCTATATTTATCTTCCTGCAAACAAAGACCAAGCATGTTTTTATGTTACTCAATCATAACACACGTTGTTGCCAGGGTGATGTTAAAACAGTGTATGTGGGACTGGCTCAAAATAAACAAACATGTTACCTAGTGCAATAGTTGGTGGAGCTTGGTTTCAATAACCAGACTCAGCTTCTGTACAACATAATGAATTGTAAAGTAATAATTACAGTATTTATATTGTTTCTTCACTTGTTTCACTTGTTTCTTAAGGAAATAGCACATTATAAGTTTTACATATTTATTAACTAACTTGCTACTTCTACTACTAGAGAATCGAAATGGTTAAAAACATCATATGACTGGGACCTGGAACTATTAGCTTTGTTACAGCGCCTATGAAAATGACGTATTCTTTTAGATGGACATGTACCTACCTGAATGCTATCTAGATTGATCCTGCAGTTGGACACCATGTTAACAAAGTGATGTGCATTTTGCTCGTCTAGAAGGATGTAGACAGCGACATTTCTCATGGCAGCATTGAGAATATCCGCAAACATGTCAACATCAGTAAACATGTCCATCGCTATAGCGATGACCTGGGAAGACAAAAAAACACACAGAGTCAGCGTGAAAGCCAAACTGTTAGTCGCAAAGTGTTGAAGATAATGCGAACAAATGTACCTTCTGAGCGTTCTTGATAAGTCGTCGGGCCTGATCCTTGATACTTGGCATGTCAGGCTCGGGGGGGTTGACCAAAGTGGTGACTTCTGTGGGTCCAATATAGAGATGTGCCTGAGGCCAGCCGAGGTCCAAGCCTGGGGCTTCCAGGTCAGAGTGAATTGGCCAGTAAGTATCTGAGGAGCCATCTCCCTCAGTCTCCAGAAAATGATGCTCAGGTTGGTGGCTCTGTTGGAGGATCTGAACAGAGTTCTGAATATACTGAATCTCAGATGTGGACAGAAAGTCCACCACATCTGCTTTTTGGAGAAACTGATAGTATCTCTCCAAATCCTCCTCGACCAGTGCATCAATAGCCAAGCGGTACTCTTCACGATAGTGAGGAGGGAGGTAGTTGGGGTCCAGGGGGTTATCCCCAGCAGAGGAACACTGAGAACGCCGTGCCATTATGTTTTCTAGAGAGGGAGATGGCACAGGATTATATCTATTCTATATAACATACCACACATCTCTTTCACCTAGATGGTGCTTATTCAATGGTAATTCACACTTCATACGATTATTGTTATGTTGAGCTAAAAGTTCATTGCGTGCCCGAGCATTGTATCAGCCTCAAGCTCAATAAATAATAACCAACAGGAAGAGGCTTACAAGACTGTGCATGCTGACTGTAACGCCTTACAATCAATGTATGATGATGAATCAGCTGATTTAGTTAACGTTTGTGTTAAAGAATAAAAGATAACCCTTATGCAGAACCGAACTTGCCATTTTGTCTCATTATTGGGTAGTTTATTATTGATCGGGCTTGAGGCTGATCAAATGCTGGAATCTGAGATGAACTTTTTTGTCTATAATACAGTTAATTTAGTGGAATTTCAATAAATGTATGGTGTAACAATTAACATTACTTAGGTAATTATCTGTTAATCATGAACTAGTTACATGAAACCACATTATCCTCATCATTTGTTAATGGCGAGCAACAGGAATTTCATGCAGTTATGAATCTGTATGTGTCGTCTTAACTAAACGTTACTGAAATACAGCATATGAGTTTCATACCTCTGCCAAACTGATACATACATCAATCTAAGAAATACCTCTTATAGCAATATGTGTTCCAACCATGTCAGGCTGCTCTACAGCTAATGTCACCCTAGAAACTTTAGGTCAACGGGTTGAACTCAAGTTTGTCCATTAAAGATCAGGAGGTGGAAGCATTTTCCTTCTGTGGTTTTAATACTATTCTGACAAATGCATATACAATGAATAAGGCAGACAGGACTCTAACCACAGGTTACATGGTTAAGGGTGCGGCTCCTCCCTCTGGTCAACAACACATTTCTCCATTCGCAAGTTCATGTGAAATCACATATAGAGAAGTGCGAAAAGAAAGAAAATGCCCCCAAATAACACATAAAACACACAATGTGTTACAAAAAAAACAAAAAACCCCAAAAAATAAAACGACGTGAACTGCTGTTGGACAGATACTAATATTTTTGTGACGTGACTCTAGAAATGCAGTTTTTTTCCCACTCCAGCAAAGCTTTAGTTACACTGTAACACATGTCAGTGTGTTAACCAGCCGTGTGTTTAACCTAATATCCCAAACTTCGTGTCCATACAACAGGCTAGCATACAGGCCTGACTGATTTAGTAAACTCACCCCACAGTTATGTACTCGTCAAGGTTTTCGTCGACTAAACTTTGAGCAAGTCATCTCGTCTTCTTCACCATGTTTTCCTCCACAAACGCGTCGCGCCTCTACTCCAGGTGGGACTTATCGAAAGTTTTCTGTTACTTTTCTTTTTCACCCCCTTCACCCAGCTAAACCAGTTTATTGTCATGCTTGAGGCATGTTGGCTAGAATGTCTGAGTCTGAGCACATAGAGAAAATTGCTCGCCCCGCCTCGACTGCAGTGTTTCCTTCTGCTTCTCTCTGCTCTGGTGTGTCCACGCTTGTCCTGAGCCAGCTGAACTCTGCACATCTGTTATCTGTCTGCTGGAGCTTCAGCTGAGTGACTACTGCTGCAGTCTGCCGTTAATGTTATATCATTTTGTTAGTCCATAAACTCTACTACTCACATTCATTACGTTTTAAAGCATTTGTCATAGCTTTTTATTGTATTTAATTCACCATAGAAGTCAAACAACTCATTTAAATGCACATACAACCGAACTGTTACATCAGGCAAATTAAAGTACAGACAGATATAAATGTAGAGCTACTTTCATAAAGAGTGACTGAAAACTGAATCTACCACTTCATTCACTAAACCAGAGTAAATGAATGCAGCCTGTTCACCTGGTGACTTGTTGTATTAGTCAGGATTTTGAAGAGGGTGGCACCAAATTATAGGCACTAGGAGATAATCATAACTACATTTGGTACATTGTACATGGGGTTTACATGTTATTTATTAATGAAAAGACATATAAACAAGGTGTGGTCAGGTGTGACTGAAACACCAGATAATAATAATAATAAAAATAAATGAATAAATGAGTGTGGTCATTTATGGTCTCTATTAATGTGAATGATCAACGCCTACACTCAGATGTGCATTCATCAGAGTACCTTTCATTACATAATGCGCAGCCATTAAGGGCGTCTATCATTGCATAAGGCCACGATAGCCAAAACTAATACTCACAATCATAGTAACATAAAGTGGCTACGTAACAAAATACTACTAAAGAATGAGACATATTTCATGCAGCCGTGTTCCACTCGACAGTACACTGTGACTTTGAATTTGTGTGTAGCATTATGGATTATATGTTTCAATGGCAGCAAACAAAGCAACTTCACTTCTTAATCTCTTAGTATGGTGAGGATGTCAAAAATCAATAGGTGAGGAGTGTGGGTGAGGATCATTATTATAAACTACCCTGCAATGAAGGTGCAGTCTAGTTACACAAACAATGGAGCACATCATCACAAGGTGGCTATGACAAAACTTTAAAGCCTGCGGGGAAGATTGACTTCTTCTGCCAACATTCATTGTTTTCTTTCTTTTTACGATTCATTAACAAGTTTTCTTGCACCGGTTGCCACACACTGAATTGACTGTGATGTTTTGGCGTTTAGTCAGAGTACTTTGGAGGATGGCCAGTCAGATCTCCCAGATAGCACCTCGCAGCACGTGTTTTGTTAAACCTTGAAAGGAGACAAATGGAGGGGCTAAATACTTGGGTTATTCCACACTGAGCACTGAAATAGCCTTGTCAGGATAAATTCTGATGTAACTAAAATAAAGGAAGTGATGCAATGTAGCTGCTCAAGTAAAGGCTTGAAGACAAGCCTTCATTGTTCCCTTCAGGCACCTCCCAAAGCATACAGAGGAGCAGTTGGAATAGAAACATCAAAATGAATGTTCACTTCACAGATATAGTTGCTACACCATGTACCATTCACTGCGACACCCTTTTCACCCCAGTAGCTCTCAGAAAAACATGCAGTCGGTGTTCTGCCTCTCGGTTTAGTGACTGACAGCTTTGATTATGAAACACGAACTTGAACAAACAGTGAATCAGAGCTGGGACCCTCCCCTTTCACAACACTTCTGTAGACTGGAGCTGATATGATTTATGTTATAACACAATGTCAAATTATCCTTTATTAAAAAAGAACTGTGCTAAATTTGCAGCATGTGACAGAGTGGATTAGATATACCTGATAACTCTGTCTATATGGAGACCTTGTAAACATAGTATTGTTTACTCAAAACATTAGGAAATTCATACTGTGAACTGTTAGATATACCCTGATATGACATGTTGCTGTAAACAGTACATTTAATTAAATGTCTGTACCTTTCTCATTTTTCACACCAGTGGAGAAGCGACAGAAGTCGACCTAAAAGATGAGGCCTTCACTGACTATTCAGGTCATGCATGAAACCCGTAAAAATGAAAGCAAAACAGAGCCACAGAGTATCCAAATATCAATTGGAAAGACACATTATAAATATTAAATAATGGAGTTATGGATGGAAATTTGTACTTTATTTAAATTTTAATTATAAACTTTTGGTTTAGGTGAAGGAAAAATAAGACAAAATGTTTAACTGAACATTTTCAAAGCAGAAAAGGAAACAAAAGATAGACAAAAGATAAACCATAATACTTCAAAATTATAGCTGACCACAGAGCACTTTAATGACAAACCTAAAAGCACTTCAAAAAGAGAAAAAAAAAGAAGAACTTCAATCAGAGGGTGGGGTTGGACAGGTGTTGGCAGGTCTCATTTAAATGTGAATGATCACATGCCTCAACCATCAGCAAGAAGGGTGATTTCTGTTCTCTTTAACTCTTGTATATACTGTATATTTCTGCTTTGGCTTGTTTTTTGGTTGAGACTAAAATATCTTGAAAGTTATAAGATAGGTTGCAAAGAAACATTGTGTGCAGTGTATTTTCAAAGTCCTCAGAGGATGATTCACATCAAGTCTGCTGATTTCCTGATATTTCCTCAGCACCATCTTCAGTTCACAGGGTCCATGACGCCTAAGCCTCAGCTAGTTGTATGGCTGCACTATACACACTGCTATGTTTATTTAATATTTACAACACTATGATGAGCACAATAAGCATTTTACGTGCTAGACATGAGCATATTAGCACTGTAAGCATCTAAGCAGACTGATGTTACCCCTCACTACTAGCATAGAGTAGAACTGTATCGTCATGATTTTGTTTTACGGGACCCAGAAGTGCAGTCGGACACACAGGATTTAAAGGATTTATTATAAGAAAACAAAGGTTGATGTTTAGCAGGTGAGGGAACACAGGAACCACAGATAAGTGGATCAGGAACTAAGCGCATTTAATACTGGTGAACTGAAACCAGTTGATGTCATCCAGGATTGCAGCCTCCTGTGGCCTTGACCATGTGGCCTCAGAGAAAACATTGCTCCAGAAACCACCATCTTGTTGACACAAACACTCAACAGATAAACACAAGTGACACAGGCAGGAGACTACAGAGGCCTGATGTAGAGAAAGGGTCAGGTTTAAAAAGACAGGTTAGACAACTATCAGGCAGGCAGTAACCATGGGAGCAGAGCTCTAGATCATAAACACTGTTCAGGTCATATCCACAGAAGCAATCATAATCAGTCATCAGATCCTGAAGTCCACAATCCAGTAATCACAGTTTACAAAAACAGATCTGTCCAGACAGTCAGAACAGGTCAGGTAGGTAAACAGATTGCTAGAGAGCCACACACTGAAGACATGCAAGCAGGGAACTGAGGGAAACAGATCTGCTTATAAAGAGACTGGCAAAAGACTGAGACTGAGTGGCAGAGTGGAGCAGAGCAGAGAGCAAGTGAGACAGGTGTGAGTGGTTTGACTGATTGTGTGTGTGTGTGTGTGTGTGTGTGTGTGAGGGGAGCAGAGTAAGGGTGTGGTCAGAAGAGCGAGAGTGTGACTGAATGTAGAGGAGAACGGAAAAGAAAACTAGGGCAGAAACTGAGATAAATAAAAAAATAAAACATGGATTTTCAGTGCACACGTTCAAAAGATTTGTGCTAGGATCTAGGAACACTTGTGTTTCGTTTTGTTTATAATGTCTCTCAAGGCTTTTGTCTTACTGCTAATTACAGAGGAAGGAAGAAGGAAGAGGATGAGAAATTGAAAAGGCAAAAGGAAGAAGGACAGCTGCAGAATCCATTTCTGTATGCATCATTTGATGGAGAGGTGCTCTTAGCAGTTCTCAAGGAGGTGAGGTCATACTTCCCTACAGAAATGACGGAGGTGGAATTAAGAGGATGCTCGATTATTGCAATTACAAATGAGAGCCACAGTCATACTTCTACTGGAACATAAACTGTTATGTGGCGATTATTGACCATAATCTAAAAGTACATGATTTACCAGATGTCATGAAATTGATTATTTCAAAAGTAGAGGAGGATTCATGTCATTTGTTTGAGATAGTAGTCATCATTGTGCAAGAGAGGAAAGACTGGCTCTTCTATATTTGTTATTTGGTGAGGCCATGACAACGTTCATAAATTACTGTATTCCCACAACTGTGAGTTTCTAAGTGACAATGAACATATTATAGCCCCCTGTCGTGAGATTTGATGGTACTGATCACCATGTGGTGACTATGATGGAAATCATCACCTCTCTGATGGAGAAAGGTGAGACTCAGTGTGAAATGCACAGACACAGCAGCATGAAGCGTACTTTCAGACTGTGTTTGGTGCACTTGAGTACAACTCCTCAGCAGAGGGACATTTGTATCTGATTTGACTAGTGTCATCCTGCCTGCTGGAAGTATTCATGTGTTTTAGTACTTGCTATGTGCAGCAGGAGATTACTACAAAAGATTAGTACTAAAACAAATTTTTCTTAAACCTCATCTTACACATGTAGCCTTTCTGTTCTGTGTGAGGACATGTATGTTTGTGTTCCCCTGCAAGTACGTGTGAAATTACATTAGCATGCATACACGAGCGTGCCTGTCTTGCATGTGGCAGTTTGCTGTAGGAGTGCCAGTTTTTTGGAACAGCCTGAGTTCCAGTGACTGTCCTAGAAAGAGAAGTAGATAAAGCAAAATGAGTCTTTAGTGATCTGAGAGATAGACAACCAGTTCTAACCCCAACTCAGACACTAAAGCGCTGAATGAGACAATGTTACAGCTTCATCCTTTCAGAGAGTGATATTACGCGAACTATCTGTCCACAATGATGTCAGTTCCTACCTGACAGTGGAAAAGGTGAAAAACCAGAGAACAACAATTGTTCTTTGCATTTTGCAGTATTGTTTTGCTTACATCAACTTTCTTTCAACTTGCCTGATTTTTTTTTTCCCAGCTCTATTGTATTGTATCCTGTAGGATATCCTGCTGCTGCAGCACATATTGGAATGTCCTGGACAGGTCCTCAGATAGACATCATATCCCTCAATACGTCTTAAATGCAAATATACAACAATGGTTTTTCCCTTGGCTTAAAAGATGAATGTTGTGTAACCCAAACTAGAGCATAATCAATGTTAGAGTGAGGTATGGCACACATCTAGAATCAGTAATAGACACTTCGTATACATTAGGAAAATTATGCACTGCAGTGCTGTCACTGCACTCGCTCTGGGGGAACTGGTTCATCTGCAGAAAGATCCTGCTGGTGAACAAGCAGAATGACAGAAGATGAAAATAAGCAGGTCAGTGACTCCCACAATCAGTCACACCTTTGCCACTAGGTTGTCAGTGCCAAGCTGACATCCTTTCATACTTCTAGTGACCTTTCAGGTTGTGCTGTTTGCGTTTGTGTGTTGTATTTGGATGCATTTACCTGGTCTGTGGTGCTGCAGTCATGTTGGCAAAGGCTCAAAAACCAGTACAACAGGCTGCTGAGCTAGTAAGCTGTTCCAAGTTAGTTCTCATAGCTGTCTGATTTATGCTTGTACTTTTGCATAAATTGCAAAATAAATTTATAGGTGAGCTTAGCTTGCTCAACTGTCCTAAAATGTAGTGGGATTTACAAGATAAAGAAGTGTTACAGGCAATAAGATCAAAAAGTATAAGCTCCTTTTACCTTTGCACAGCAACCCCACTCATTCCTGCTTTGTATAAAAAGACTGTGATATCAAAGTGAATCACAGCGACATGCTTTTTTAAATATCTGCATAAGAAATTGTACATTAATATATTAATTATATAAAAATAAAATGCTCTGCTCATATCCAAGCAGCGCCACTGCCCGGGCTGCCTGTTCACAGCATTCTATTCTGTTAACATCATTTTGCTCAAGGCCTGAGATTAGCAATTTTGGCAACTACTGTGACGATCAGAGGATGGATTTCATAATAAACAACACATCCTCATAAAATGTTTCTGAGAACATTTATATTTTTGGAAAAAAATGACAGATCTGTTGATTAGAAGTTCTCCCAAAAGGCATGTGGCTCTGTGAGGTATGCAGACACAGAATAGTGTCTGAGCCTGGCCAAATATGTGCACAGTTGAAGGTTACAGTGAATCCCTGGTAAGTGAATGTGCTATAAAAGGCAAGACAGAAAGTCTACTGTGGACACTTCATATTTCACCCAATAGTTTCATAATTTAAAATATTATTTAAAACTAACATTTCATAATATTATATTTTGAAATGCTATATCAATCATAATAATATTTTATAATCATATTTCCTGATACTTTACATATTCTAGACTGGTTAACTATGGTTAAAAGCTTTGGCTGGAGTGAACCAACTGATAAGTAGTGTGTGTAATTTATTCTATCCTCACCTCTGACCTTGTTGTAGATCAAACAAAAGAAACCTCCCCTAGGGGGACAGTTCACTGTTTTTATGGTCTTATTAGTAACCACAATTAAATACAACATTCCAGCTAAAAAAATCCAGAGATAATACACACAAAAGAGAAACAATGCAGCCATAAATTTGCCCAGATGACTAAATAGTTCCACTACAGGAATTACTTGCTCTTGATTTTGTTACCATAAATGATGTATAGAGATGGATAAGATTGGTATTATGGTATTTGCGTGTTTGTTTCTTTGCTTTTTGGCAAAACGTGTAAGACGAATCGATCGTTGAGAGGCGCTGTGGACAATTTTATAAATTATTGACCAACGAAGAAGAAGTCCAGTTAATGACAGTTTACGTTCGTAAGCCCCGCCCCCACGTTTTCGACCCCGCGTTTCTCGTGCAAGGTTGTGACGCCTTAAATGAGTGTAAAAATATACCCTTTATCAATTTCTGCGTTTATTCATAGATGTTACCCGCTGTGGAAATATTCAGAAAGTAAGGCAGCAGTATTGTGAACATGGCGGGTGTTATCCGGAGGCTCGACGAGACTGTTGTTAACCGGATTGCTGCAGGAGAAGTTATCCAGCGTCCTGCCAACGCTGTCAAAGAAATGATTGAAAACTGGTAACTTATCTTACCTAAGCTACACCTGTACTTACAGTTATCTTACAGAGCTAATCGACAAGTAGCTAAAATAACCAGCCGTTTAACCAATAAAGGCGACAGCACATGACAGAAAGCGCCTTTGTTTACATCGCGTGTGCGGCAAACCCCGCTTCAACACCTGTAACGTAGTAACAGACTGGAGAATTCAATTTAAATGCAATATGGCTATATAATAACTTAAACCTTTGCTTAAATGTTTCAGTTTGGATGCAAAGTCCACCAACATTCAGGTGACGGTGAAAGACGGCGGTTTAAAGCTCCTTCAGATTCAGGATAATGGCACTGGTATTAGGGTAAGTGTCAGCAGTGACCCAAGCAGCTTGTGTTTTTTCAAACATAGAATCAAAACTTTACATTGCGTCTGTGTACATCATATAAGCGAATAAATCAGCTGCTTTCTGAACAAACCTCCTTTCACCAACGCAGAAAGAGGACATGGAAATCGTCTGTGAGCGTTTTACAACCAGCAAACTTCAGACCTTTGAGGACCTTTCAGCTATTTCAACCTATGGATTCAGAGGAGAGGTGAGCAGACCCAGCTCTGACCTCTGCAGCAGTTTCAGCTGTCGGGGTATTAAATGTTGACATACACTTTGATGGACATCTCAGTTGCTGCCTGTTGCTGTTTGCAGGCCCTTGCTAGTATCAGCCATGTTGCTCATGTGACCATCACAACTAAAACAGCTGATGCCAAGTGTGCGTACAGGTATCGTGACATTATAAATCATCATCATAGCTCCTCTCGTGTGTTCTTGAACATTGCGTTATTTACGTCACAATAGCTATAAAGTGTCATGGATTTATTCTCTCATTCTGCTGTACAGAGCCAACTACAGTGATGGCAAACTAAAAGGCCCTCCCAAACCATGTGCTGGCAATCAGGGAACACAGATTCTTGTAAGTTCACTGAGGACATCGCCTCTTATAATGTGTAATTTATGGATACTGACAAACATCTGATGATTTGCATCACCCGTTTGCAGGTTGAGGACCTGTTCTATAATGTGTCCACCAGGAGGAAAGCTTTAAAGAGCCCCAGTGATGAGTACTCAAGGATTGTAGAAGTGGTCAGCAGGTGATCTTCTTACTCTTTGTTTTATCACTATATATATTTAACCTCTCATCTGTATTCACATCACGTCAACATGTTGTTTTGAAGGTACTCCATACACAATTCAGGAAAAAGTTTTTCTGTCAAAAAGGTTAGGTGTTTTCCTTCTATATTCTATATTTCTATTTGTTGTAAACGGACACAACCACACAGCTGTTACAGGAGTTTAAGGAAAATTCACTCCATTCCATTGTGCAATATGTGCTTGTTTATGAAAAATCATAGGCTACTAATAATTTCCTTTTCATGTTTTGCTGTTTTTATGATTCCTCTATCATTTTCCAGCAAGGAGAGACTGTAGCAGATGTGCGGACACTACCCAATGCGTCTGTCGTGGATAATATTCGAGGAGTTTTTGGCAATGCAGTCAGCAGGTATTAAACAACCTAGAAAGTTAAAAAAAGTGCTTTGATGCTCTGCAGTTATGTGAACTTGTATCACCTTAATGCTGACTGCATGACTGACTCTGAGGCTTGTTCCTAGGGAGCTGATTGAAGTTGGCTGTGAGGATCAGAAGCTTGCTTATAAGATGAAAGGCTACATCTCAAATGCAAACTACTCGGTCAAGAAATGCATCTTGATCCTCTTCATTAACCGTACGTATCATGAAAAAAAAAACACTGCAAATGGAGCTCACTGATGAGGTTAATTCAATCCTGTTTGAGTTGTTAAATGGAAACTGTGATTTTGTGCTTTGACAGATCGTCTGGTGGAATCGAGTGCTTTGAAGAAAGCGATCGAGACAGTTTATGCTGCATACCTACCCAAGAATACACACCCGTTTCTTTACCTAAGGTAACTTATGTATTATTCAAGATGGAAATATGTTAGTCACTTGTGTTAATGCATATTCCATGATTTCCATGTCATTATATCATCCATTATTACACCCAATAACTCATTCAGTATCAACTCCATCTATAGACTGTAACATTTTTAAACGTTTTTAAAAACCTAGTAAAAGCATGAATTCAAAGCATTCAAATGACTTATGCCCCAAAACATGCCACATGTAATTTTCATACAGTCAGATTTATTACCAGCAACTGGTTTAACTGGTTTAGAACAGTGCCTCCAACACTAAATTCAGGATCCAGTATCCAATTTCAATAAAACTATCTTACTCAATGTGCATTTGTGTTTTTTCTACAACAACTGACATTGAGTTTATATTCACCGGTGCTGTCTGATCACCTCAGCCTAGAGATCGCCCCACAGAACGTAGATGTAAACGTTCATCCCACAAAACATGAGGTGCATTTCTTGCATGAAGACAGTGTCATTGAAAGTGTTCAGAAGCACATCGAGAGCAAACTCCTGGGCTCCAATTCTTCACGCACATACTTCACTCAGGTATGATATGATGGGATATCTATCTCTCTAAATATACTGTTATTGCCACAACAGTAATTAATTGGATATCTATATTGTTTAGTGGCAACATGGTTTTATTTATCATCCACACTTTCCAGAGGCCATTTAAATCTCTAGAAAATTCTCTGTCGTGAAACGGTGTGTGTTTGTACAGACGTTGCTTCCTGGGCTGTCAGTCTCAGGTGGCAGTGAGATCAAGTCCTCCAGTGCCACAGCAGATTCTACTGAGAAAGTCTACGCACATCAGATGGTGAGGACCGACTGTCGCGCTCAGAAGCTGGACGCCTTCCTCCAGCCAAAAGAGAAGCTACCTCCTGACCCAGAACCAGCTGGTCCCAGCAGCAAGGACACTGTGGAGAAAATCACTCAGCCTGACTGTGTGGAGATGGACGAGGCAGATGATGCGCACATGCTTGATGCTCTGGCTGAGCAGGAGGCAGAGGTGCATGAAGGCGAAGGAGAAAGCAGTGCCAGCGTTCACGTTGCTCAAAGGTTATTAACTTCTTTTCAAAACTAAGTCACAAATATGGGTGGATTGGTCTGTTTGTTTGGCAGATGATTAAACACTCAGTATTATTATGACTAATCCATTTGAGATCTGGACTGGTCTTTGTGTATGATTGATCCTGTAGCAGGATAATCAGATCTGAACATTAACCAACAGCAAAGTGTTATGAAGAAGTAAGTGCATTAAATTAATTATTGCTATTTAAAAGCTGCAGGTTTGCACTAAGCAAACTGGATTTCCTCTGCCCCCATGTGGTAAAAAAAAGTAATCATTCATTCTTTTCCAGGACACGTTGATTCCAAATCCTACTCTTTAGTAAGACGCAATGTGAAAGCATTTTTTACAGTCCAGTGTGTACACTTTAAGTTATTGTCTGTAATCATGCAGAGTGTAGCCTAATGTAATCAATGTGTGTCTTGACAGGAAGCGGCCGAGGAAAGAGCAGCAGCAGCAGCAGCAGCAGGAAGATGAAGACGACCCGACGGCTGCAGCTACGTCTAAAAGACGAGTCATAAAATTGACAAGTGTCAAAGAGCTCAGAACTGCGGTCACAGAGAACACACACAAAGGTAAGATAAACATGTATCACAATTTATTCCTTCTAAATATATGGGTCAATTATTTGCTGCAGTTGTCTGAACACAGATCAAAGTTTCCTCTGTTGACTTTGTGCAGTACAATTTTTCTCCAGGTATTCAAGAAATGCTGCACAACCACTCGTTCGTGGGTTGTGTGAATCCCCAGTGGACTCTGATCCAGCATCACACCAAACTGTACCTGCTAAACACCACCAAACTCAGGTCAGTCATGACACCTGGTCTGCTTCTAGTGATTGTAGTGATGCTGCTCTATGTGTCAGTACACTTGTTTTCTCTTTCAGCCAGGAGCTTTTCTACCAAATACTCATCTACGACTTTGGGAACTTTGGTGTATTAAGGCTGTCTGTAAGTAAAATCTAGATAATGATTATACAATATGATTTACATATTGTAGAGGATATGATTTTATGGCTCATTATGTGCTTTCAGACTCCAGCTCCTCTTTATGACTTGGCCATGTTGGCTCTGGACTCTGAGGAGAGCGGCTGGACAGAAGAGGACGGACCCAAAGAAGGACTTGCTCAGTACATAGTGGACTTCCTGAAGAAGAAAGCAGAGATGCTGGAGGACTACTTCTCCATGGAGATAGATCAGGTTGACTGGGATGGGATGTGATATATGTGCTGGTCAGAAGTAGACTTTGGCAGTGAAATTAACTTGGAAACCTCTAGTGTTTGCCTGCTTTACCTGCTTCTTCAGAATAGGCCATGTAGTAAAACTAAGCTTCATGCTTTGTAGGAAGGAAATCTAACGGGTCTACCACTGCTGCTGGACAATTACACCCCTATCATGGAGGGTCTCCCCATGTTCATCCTGCGCCTGGCCACTGAGGTGAAGTCCTTACTAATCTCTCCTTATTTATGACGTCTGAAAATTGTATCTAAAGGTTTTTGATTGGTGTTGTGCAGGTGAACTGGGACAATGAAAAGGAGTGCTTCAGAGACTTCAGTAAGGAGTGCAGCATGTTCTACTCCATCAGGAAGCAGTACATCCTGGAGGCTGGGCCAGGAGACGAGCAGGTACGAGGAAATGCATGTGAACTTTGACTTTTTTGCATATTTTATAAAAACATAACAAAGAACTGAAATCCTTGTGATGCTTGTGTTTTAGGGCACTGATGCAAACTCATGGCGCTGGAAAGTTGAACACATCATCTTCAAAGCTTTCCGAACCCTTTTCAGTCCACCAAAGAACTGCAGTGAGGATGGCACTGTGCTACAGATCGCCAACTTACCCGATCTCTATAAAGTGTTTGAGAGGTGTTGAATCTGACGAAATCTGATTAGAAAAAAAATTCTGATGCTGCTATTTTACACTTGATGTAACATTTGTTGTAAATAAACTTTGTATCTGACAAGTCTTCAGATGTTTGAGTTGAAAAAAAAAATCAAATACGTATAAAATAGTCCTTTGTCACAGTAAATCTTTGTTCCGACTGGCCTATTTAAAGGTGCAGAGCCCTCACGTGGTAGTAAGCTTTGGACATACAGCCAGAAACAACAGAACTGGGTCACAAGCCTGTAGTATCTAAAACATGCCAGCACACTCAACTTTTATTACTACTACATTTCTGTCTGAGATGTGTGTGTGGGATCATCACCCTCATTTCTAAATATCTTAGTAACAGTTTATATAGGCCTGCAATATCAGTGGGTACTTGAAAACTACAATATCTACACATTTCAGAAAAAAGTGCATCTGCTACACATAAAAGGCAATGAAAAGATTTAGGCTGTATACACTGTTCTGTAAATTACATTTATTTTCAAGAAATCTTAAATATTTGAAAAATTTCAATGAAATTGCAGCAGACAATTGGTTCTGTTTAGTTTCAAATGACTGCACCTTTTTAAATACATCATTCTGTACCTGTTAAAACAATTACTGTTTCATTGAACGGTGCAAACCCCAGTCTCCTAGTGTGAAAAAGGCACTTCACTGTCAGGGGAAGCTAGGAAGGTGCAGGGCTGAAGCAGCCGTGATAGCTGAATAGTTTAAAAGCATCATTATACTCATTCATGCAACTTATCAAAAACAAAAACAGAAGTACAGCCAAGCACCCAACCAGAGAGAAATTAAATCTTGTGGATAACATGATGTAGTACAAAGCTTTGAAAAATTAAGTAGTGACTACAGAAATTTCCTCAGATGCATCTCCCAGCAACTTTATAGTTTTATTAGTTAGGTTTCTGAGTCATTCCTCACTGGCGAATGGCCAGACAAAACCAACAGACACAGTTCAGTTTGGGCCTGTGCTACAAGTTTTTTTTTTTTAAGTGTTTTTGGTTAGCTACAAATCTTAAAGTGTTACAACTGAAAATGGAAATGTGCTCCAGATGCAATATGGCAGTCAGAGGTCTGAGGTGCGAGTTTAAGGGCTTCTGTGGTGGAGCTGCCGTGCTCACTGCTGTGACAGCAGAGCGTTCCTGTTGGCCTTCATCTTTTCGAGGCGCTTTACTAGGTGGTTGTTGGTCATCTCCATTTCTTCTATCTTATCTAGAGCAGTGCGCAGCTGTGTTGGAAACAGGAGGAACATTATGTTAGTATAGTTCAGTATAGTTTATCGCTAAAAAATACAAGTTACTCTGTGTCTTTACCTCTCTTTGCAGTTTCCGTTTTTCTGCTTTAAGTTCATCTTCTACTTTCTCTGCGTTATCTGCTGATGCCTTGTACCTGGACACTTGCCCTTCAAGTCTGTTAATCTGGAAAACAGATACAAATTGATGACTCAGAGCACTTAAAACATGTCCAACTCTTCCATATCTGTGTATCATAATCTATAATTTAATGTAAAGATTTTATTTTTTCACTTACATTTTGTTCCATTGTACCAATTTCCTGCTCTGCCTTGGAAAGCTTGAATTTGTATTCACTAATCTGTCTGTTGGCATCTCCTACAGAGAAAACAGGAACCAGTTAGTATCAAAATATAACAAACTAAATGCTTTGGGACCATTTCACGTATGTAGACCACTGTAAAAAGTTCTGCAAAAAGGCCTACTTACTCTGCATCTCAATTATGTGTAGGTCTGTACCGTTTTCCATCTTTTCCCCATCTGTGAACGTACTGTCCACCTTTGAGTGTTTCTGTCTCTCCTCCTCCAGCTGATTCTTCAGCTTCCTGATCTGAGCCAACAGTTCATCCTTCTCCGCTGCCAACTTCCGTAGCCTGACATCTGCAATACAGGAGGAAAATACATTTAATCTGTGCAGTGACAGGCACACAATTTTCCAACTACAGGAGAAATACATTATCAAATGCTGGTGTGCTAAATACACGATGACTCAAAAGTTATCTGATTAAGTTTATCATTATTGCAAACTTGGAACGTAATACGCAGATCAACTACAACATTGAACCACCTGCCTAATTTGCTATAGTTTCACAAAAATAGTTGTGACCCATCAAGTTTAAAAAAAAAATTTACTTTTTTCCCCTGTCTCATCCCGCAGACACTCAATTGAATTTGAATGCCACTGCACATCTTTCTTATAATCCTTAAAACAACTTCTGAACTGTGACAGGATGTAGTTTTCTGCTGAAATCAGGGAAAACCACTGTCAAAGGTTCTGTGTGATCTATTTGATCTATACCAGGAACACCCCACAAGACCTGCTGTTTTGGACGTTCTCTTGCCCTGTCATCTAGTCATCACAGCTTGGCTCAGATCAAGGCCTCTCAGATATGTCCCACCCATTGACATTGTTATTGTAACGAGAAAATATGTTACTCAGGAAACCTGCCAGTGGTTACAACGCTGGGGCTGATAGGTGTACAGAACTCATCAGGTCAGTATATTTAGCATCCATGTAAACAATCAAATTCTCTGACTCACCTAGCGGGCCCTCTCCTGCAGACTCCAGCACCTGGGCGGCCTCCTGAGAGACCACAGTGATCCCTGAGGACAAAGGCTCATGGTTGACATCTCCATTTGGTGTGCTGTCTGGGATGATGACCAGCCCATGTTGCTGTGGTGAAAGAACACAGATTAGTTTCACTTTCTGCTGGCACAGACGTACACATTATAGGTTGTAGTATTACACAGTATGTACAACTCTAATTTGCAAAACCTCATAAACCCATATTTTATTCACAAAACATAGAAAGCATATCATTTTAATATCTATAGTGTCATAATTTCAATGTCTTCAGTATTGTACAATGTTAAGGCAGCAGCTTCTATGAAGACATGCTATTGTCACAGATGCAGTATGTTGTTTAGCTTTGTCCTGCTAAAGTGTGCAAGGCTTTGCCTGAAAAGGACGTTGTCTGGATGTGACATCTGTCACTCTAAAGCCAAATATATTTTTCAGCAGTGATGGTGCCTTTACAGATATACAAGCTGCTCATTCCATAGGCACTAATGCACCTCCATAACATCAGAGATGCAGGCATTTGAACTAAGAACAAGCCAGAATGTCCCTCTTCTCTTTAGTGTGAAGGACACGGTGCCCATGTTTCTCAAACAAAAAAACAACAACAACAAAAAAGCTTAAATTTGTCTGAACACAGAACAGTTTTCCACTTTGCCAGCGACCATTTTAAATTAGCTTTGGCCCAGTTCATTTTTGGCTCATGTTCATATATGTCTTCATCTTTGCATGATACAACTATAACTTTCATTTTTGCATGGCTTTGCAAGCTGTGTTCACAGAACGTGATTTTTGGAAGTATTCCTGAACCCATGCAGTGATGTCCATCACAGAACCATGCCCGTTTTTAATGCAGTGCCGTCTGAAGGGCCTGAAGATCACAGGCATCCAATATTGTGTTTTGGCTTGGTTCCTTGTGTACAGAGATTTCTCAACATTTTCTGAATCTTTTGATGATGTTATAAACTGTAGATGATGACATATTCAACATCTTTGCAATTTTACGCTGAGGAACATTGTTCTGTAATTGCTTGTAATTTGTAGGCGCAGCTTTTCACAGATTTACTTCTGAGACTACAAGATGCTCTTTTTATTCTCAATCGTGTTACTGACCTGTTGACAATTAACCTAATTAGATGAAAAATGTCTGTCCAGCTATTCCTTCTTAGTACCACTTACTTTTCCAGCCTTTTGCCGCCTCTGTCTTTTGAGACATATGCTGCCATCAATTTTAAAAATCACCTTATTTTTTCTTAAAATGGCACATTTTCTCAGTTTAAACATTTGATATGTTTCCTATTGTGAATAATATATGTGTTTGACAGATTTGATTATCAGATAACATTCTGCTGTTATGTAGATTTTACACAGCATCCCAACTTTTTTGGAATTGGCATTGTAGTTTACCCTTATAATATACACAACCTAAGTCATAATCATATGATATCAACGGCCTTACCATCACCGACTGAACAAACAAACCAGCTTCTGTGAATTTATAAAGCTTCGATGCCAAATGTAAAATAATTATTTAAAGGTAAAGACCATTCTGACTACGACTGAAATATCAGCGTTCTGTGATTGGTAAAATGTATCCAAATAAAAACATGTACAGTTCAGTACATGTGCTCTGACAGGTTTGCAAAAATAAAATAAAAATAAAAATAGAAATTTCATTTTTAGTAAATCATGTGCTATGATTCTAAAATGTTATCCATTTCTGATATTGTTGTATAACCATTTGTACAAAGATTTATGTTTAACATGGTATCGTGAATTTTACAAAACAGTATATAGTAAAAAACGGTGACAGGTAAATCAGACTGAAAGGAAAACAAAGACAGGAATGAAAAGTAAAACAATGTAGCACGTTTCATAGCTTCACCTTTCTCTTAACTAAAAGAAAAATAAGTTAGGTGGCACCTCATTCTTTAACTTTGCCTTCTCCTCTGGGACTTAGTGGACCTACCTCTCCTGCTTTGGCCTTCCCCTTGATGTCAGCAAGCTCATCTCTGAGCTCATCTCTCTCTTTCCTAATGCAATCAAAGTATTCTTTTTGCCTCTCTAGGGCCTGGCCACACAGAAGAAAGAAGACAAGAGAGGAGAGAAGAGGCAGGAGAAGTTGGATAGGCGTAGAACAGACATAACACGACATGCTACCGCAAGACATGTCCATGCACAAACATGCAATGTGCACTTCAAACCAACAAGACAGATGCAGAAACAAACAACAGATGACGAAAAGGTGAAATGCTCACAGAAGACGTGGGGAAAAGCTGAATACAGGCTGGTGAATTTGTAAGATGGGAGATAATTTCTTCAGACGTTATGCAAGAACTACTGTACAAATCTAATACTTTTATTATAATAAGCCTGACATAACAGCATGAACTAACAAACTAATCCACAAGTGGAACATGCATGTCATGCTAGAACATGTGGAATACAGTACATATCTCTGTTTACACAATAATGCTCAACAAAAATGTTTACATTTCCCAGGCTGTTTACTGCAATCTTTAGCACAGTTGCATTTGGGTTGTTAGCTTAAGGTGTAAGATTAAACTTCAAAATCTTGGTGTTATGACATGCAAAAATCCAATTGTGAATGCAGATGGGTCCAGGCATGTGCTACTGCCTAAGGTCTCCACCATGCAGAGACTTTATGGAGGCAAACGAGCTGTTGAAAGGTTGAAAAGTACAACCATCTATTGCCTCTCAAACTCTGTCAGATGAAACCTCCTACCCCAATCTTTTTGTCCTTCCAGTTTATCGTTTCTTGCAGGTCAAACACCTCTCTGGTGAGGGCATCTAACTTAGTCTGCATTCGCTGGCTTTCCTAGAGTGGTGTTTAACAGTGACAAGGTGGCACAGCACAGGATAAGAACAGAACAGGGAAAACCAAATGGAATAAAGACAAAAGAAGTGACATTACATAAATACATATAAAGACAAAATGAAAGATAGAAATAAGTGAAACAGGCTGAGAAGAGACTAATCCAAGGAGATAATATGTAGAAAGAAATTAAGGAAAGTGTTCATAGTCAGACAGGACAATGAAATAGAGCTGAATGTCAGAGGGTACAGAGCAAGAGAACATAGCTGTAGACCAGAGCCAGTCATTCCTCATCAAGGTTCCTACAGAACGGTGTATCCTTTGCAGCCTGAACAGAGGCACCGGCACCTTGTAAGGTGTGAACACGACAACAACCTGATGTGGTCACACTAGCACAGGTTGTTTTTCTAACCCAAGAGCAGGCCTACCTCTATAAGCTCATCTCTTTGACGGATTCCCTCTTTCAGTTCTTCTTGTTTGTGTTGTAGGACTGTACACGTATGCTTTTGTCGTTCTAGCTCCTGAAACCATAGACAGAACATATTAGGAGCAATACTTCCAATATATGTAGTTTGTAATGTAGTTACATCCATGAAATTAGATTAGATTACTTTATTGATCTCCAGAAGGGGAAATTCACATCATAGCAGTTGAGTAAAATGGCATCAAAATTTAATTGTGTTGGGCAATTTAACATAAAAGCTTCAGAACATTTGCTTAATTGAGAAATATTTCACCTTTGACTTATCTTCCAGCTCCCTCCTCATCTCTGACATTTGTTCCTCCATTTCCTCTATGACGTCCTTTAGTGTGTCCACATGATAGATGAGGTTGGCTTTCTCATTGTCCAGCTGTGCGTTCGATACCATGGCTTTCTTATACTTCTCCTCTACCTCTGTAAGTGACTCCTGACAAGGGTGGGAGCATGTTAATGAACTGTGAAAACCAATTTAAATTATAGCTCACCTACATGCACCAGGTGGGCTCTGGTAGAAAACAGGACATTTAACACAGCAAACATACTGCACACTTCTTTTCTTATTTCTACATACAGTATTAAGTCAAGACACGATTCTCTACCACCTTTTGTTTATTTTTCCATTGTAGCATAATTAGGGCCAATGTGTGATGTGCAATAACCAGAATGTGTTTCAAGAGCACAACAAGGCAACTGTCTGTAAAGGGGATCTAAAAGAGTACAAGTAACTAAGTAAACCTAAGATGAAGAAAAGTTATCTGTATCAAACTCTACCAAGAACAAGCCAGGAGTCTGGTTGATTAGTAAACTACCCGTGCCAATAAAACATACTGTATAGTGCCCTAAGAGGAAGCCAAACCAGAGGGCCATCCTACAGTGTAGCAATGAAAGCCTTGGCGCAAGTGGAGGTTCAAAATTGGAAGCACTACTGTTATCTGTCAGCAGGTGGAGCTTGTTACTCTTCCAGCTGAATTGTGGGAGTGTCTTCATTTCAGGCCACAACCAGTGAGTTGGATCAAAACAGGAAGTGAGGGAAGATCATGCAAAAGAAAGGGTCATTATGCAATTTGCACTGGGAGCACGCTAAGTCATGGCTGTAGTGTTAGGATGAGACCTTAGGGGAAAAGTGGGGAGGCAGGGGGGTTAGTGAGACCACTCTGCTCCCAGAAGACACAAGAAGGCATGCTGTGAGCTCAAGACCCTCTACCTTCAGCTCTTTAAGCCCTTGCATGTACCGCCCTTCTACATCCTGAATCTGGTCCTTTAGTTCATAGATATCCTGTAGAGCAGATGGAAGGATGGTTTGGATGAACCGAGGCATCAGAGGAAGTGGGAAGTATCAAGGACACATAACAAAGCAACCGTGCTGCCATCTCAAAGACAGTCGAGCTGGCATACACTCCACGCAGATATAAGGAACAGCTACACATGTCACATCCAGTCCTTCCGTGCATACATAAAGAAAAAGAGTAAAAGCAGGCACTTCCAACAGCAAGGAGAGTACAGCAGAGGGAACAGTGCGAGAGGTTCATATGCAGAAGGAATAGATGTTTACATAAGTGGCTCAAATATAGAACATGTGCATGTAAGCAATATGATAACAAGTGGTTTTAAATTTCTCATCACATTATTCAGGCACATGTATAGAACCATCACACTGTGTGCACCTTACCCTAAGTTCACTCAGACTGGTGTCAGGGTCATAGGCGCTACTGGTGTCTGCACTGCCCCGTCGTGAGGAGGTGCCACCCAGTGATGCCAGGGTGGCTGCTGAGAGCCCTGGGGTAGCACTGCGGGAAGATGGCTGAGGATGCAAAGTACAAGAAAACTCTGGTCAAGAAATATACAATGGAAGGTGTATCATACATTACTGTCATATTTCTATTTTCTTTTTCACTTTGTGACAGAGTTAAAGAAAGGAAAGGATTTGCTCGACCACAAAATATCTGCTTCTGTGTAACTGCGACTTTAAATGCGACCACTGCAGTTCTTTGACAAGAAAACCCATTTGGCGCTTGGCGAGGATTTTAAATAAATAAAGTTAAATACAAAACAATGGCACACTCACCCGACTATAATCTGAATACTGCTTGTCACATTTTTCATCCAGCTGAAAGAAAAAGAACAAATACTTTAAAATGGAGATACAGATTGTTTTGATGACATGGATCCATGGCCTGTGATCATTGTTGGAGCCATTTCTTCAGCTGTAAATCAGGATGTCAGTGCAGAAGTTTATATGATTTGTGCTTCATGTTCATGGGTTACAGATTTTACAACAAAACAAGCCAGTAAAACACTGAGTGAAACACACCACTTCACTGGAGAAATTAATTTATTTTTTAAGTTCATGCTGCTACACACTGCAACACTGATGCCACACCCACTTCATTTTCCCATGTATCAAGATAGTCATTTATACGGTTGTCAATTAAAAAAAAAAAAAAAAAAAAAAGCTGTGGGGTAAGTTTTGAACACCAAGTTATTTTTAATCATGCATGTTATTAAATAATCCATCCATCACCGATGCTGCACTGCATACTGCTTAGTTTAGGTCACTTACAGCGTCCAGATCTGGAATGCTCAAATCATCAAGGTCAGACACAATACTGCCCCTTCGGTTTGAGCGGCTGAAATAATCAGCAGCTGACTCACTAATGTCCGAAAAGTCAGACGACTGCTTACAACACACAAAGGATGAAAAGAACAGAGACAGAGGCAGAACAGCGAAGACCAAAGAGGAAAAAAAAAAAAAAATCAGAGAGGAAAAGGGCAGAAGGAAAACAATGACATACACAGTCAACTTAAAAGTCCATATAAACTTGCAACTATAAGTATGTGATATTGTGACACAGACCAATACAATACAAACAAAACTTGAGAAAGCTTTACGAGGCTATCAACGGCTGCAACAGAGCAGTCAGTTTAGATTATTACAGTCCAAACTCTACAGCTCACCACACTGTCCCTACGACCTCTGTTGAAGTGTTCCTGGGACACGCTGCTGACAGTGTCATCATCTGAGGAAGTCTGAGAGAAATACACACACGCACATGTTGAGGACCCAAAATGGCCACAAGCCCAAGGTTGGTGTGACACAGACACTTCTTGTTCAAACATGAAACATCCAGTAACTGTCTCTACATTTAACCCATGTTGGATTACTCCAGCGACTTAACTCTATAAGTAATGCCAATTCATGCAATTAGGATAATTTTGTCAAATGCATCAACCAAATCAGAGTCAGATAAGACAAGCATACTGCAACATTTTATCCTGCTTAGCACTGCACAAGAAATTAACTAACGAAATTCAATATCAATCAGTGATCAGTGTTTTCCCTGGGAGGAGAGGAGTATGCAGCTGAAGGGGGCTGAGAAAGAGTCTGTTGGCAGTAGGTAGGTGTGTCTGTGTGGTGTTAGTTAGTTGACATCATGCAAGGTGGCAGTTGTTAAAAGGTGCTCACCACGGGGCTGCTGCGAGTGGAACTGGCTCCAGAGGAGTACCAGCTGTATTCAGAGGGCTGTGGATGAGTGGAGTTGAATAGGACAGGGGATCAACTTGAAGGAAGACGTCAGAGCATAGACACAACATTTACTGCTATAGTGGAGACACTGCTGAAAATTTTTTTGACAAGCATCGAGAAGACTTACGGCTCTTGAACTGTAGCCTGAGCCATAAAGACCGGTGTCATCATAAATAGAGGCCTGAGGGCACACGTGGGAGACAATGCAGGGCTCAGCAAAACGCGAGAGAGAACATAAATCTTTGACACACTAGTTAAGTAGGCTGAATACAGCCTCTTTCTCTGGGCCATGCAATAAACAGAAACACTGTATTTCCAATGTCAAGAAGGCGATTTGTTTTTGAGTTTTACCACAAAGCCCTGGATTCACACAAACTCCGGTCTTATCTAACTGAAGCACAGATCTCTGGCCAACACTAAGTGCTCAGTGTCCAAGAGCTAAATTTAAGTGGTCCCAGACACCCTGGACAACCAAGCAAATGTATGTGGCCACAAGAGAAGGGTAAAGTCTGCCTATGAAGGTAACCAGTAGCATGCAAAGAGAGATGCAAGCCACACAGTGGACAGAAACTGACCATGCTGTAGCTGCGAGATAATCCTGTGCCAGTAGTGGAGGATGAGGAAGTGGTGGCCTGTTGAGGTTGAGGGGAACAGTGAGAGGTCAGTTTAGAGGATAGAGGAAAGCTGTAGTAGGAATGTGAAGTTCAGTGAGATAAAAGAGCTACAGTAAGTGGAAACACAATGAATGTTTTGCTGACCCAGTAACATTTAGAGCCCTCAGCTTAAAGTGTCGAACGACAAAGTCAAGTGAGGTGACACTATTTTAATACCATAGCACCGCTTCTGCAAGTAATTTACCTAAACTCAAATGATCATTAGAGCTGTTTTAAAGGACAGAAATGCTAATATATTATATGACATAATATAGGACCAATATCTATGTTTTTCCCTTTGATGCTTAGTAACACACAAACAATATCCCTTTTGCAGTTATATAACAACTATGTTAGCTATTTACTGTAAAGCGGCCATTTATACTGGAATATACTGCTTCAACTGACTTTCTGTTTCACTGTACTTTAAATGCATAAGCTTGAATGTGACAAAGCTAAGAGTTGCACAGCACTCAGAGGGGAACCGACCCGAGGCTGATAGATTGAAGTGGAGGGCAGCGGTGGTGGTTTGGTCTTCGTTAGGCTTGTGTAGTTCCTTTGATCATGGTAGAGTCCAGTCTGGAAGTTTAGCAACACAATAAGACCTCAAGCAAAAACTGATAACAAATTGTATCCTTAGGTGTCAGACTAATATCTATTTTTAGACACATTTAACAAGGCTTGGTCAACAACTATGCAACACTTCACAAGGCAGTAAATAGTAAATCTTATCAAGGTAAGGTCGATAATCAGTAAACTGTCTCCATGCTTGAGACACCAACGTTAAGAGAGTACACTGACCAGCAGGTCTTTCTTCGAGGAACTGGATGAAGACTTTTTATGGCCATGCAGGTCATTGTACACAGAACTCTGTTCAGCCCAGAGAAAAAGGTCACAGAAAGCTAAAATTAGACAAAATGACTATATAAAAGCACAGAAGCAGCGACATATGAACTATCAACACGCAGTTACATACAGTGGAGCGGGAACTCTTGAGGGTAGAGCTAGCGGAGAGGCCATCAGCCTGAAGGGAGAACAGGAGCCACAAGAATTATGATCAGAAGAAGACTAAACATCTGAGAGGCTGTTAGGTCTCACCGTCTGCCTCACTGACAGCAGATTAAGTAATAAAACATGCCAACAGACAAAGCAAACAATTATTTCTCTACACCCTAACAGTGCCACAAACGTGTCAGTGGCACTGCCCATCCACAGTTGTGTGATGTTCTTAAGTAAAGAAAATGCTGAACTCTCAGATATGATACACATCAAAATTCCATGTCATATCCTAATCTCCAGCATGAAAACTTCAAACATTTGAGCAGGAGTAGACGACAGTTACAGACAAAATACACACAGCAAGAAAATTTGCAATATAATAAAAAGCTGGTTAACAACAACTGGTTGAGCAAATCCCTTAGAATATAAGTTAGTTCTGCTTAACAATATAAAAGGTGGCTAGATCCAACATCTGGTTACATGATGAGAATTCATGTATTCAGTGTCCTGTCAAAGCCCACACAAATCTAAATTATGCTCACACATGCATGCACAGAGAACGCACCAAGGCATCCTTCCTGCGGGAGCTGGTTCGACTTTTACTAGACCCCACATCACGTATTGCTGAGGAGGTTGACTTCAAAGTGAAAACAAACAAAGGCAAACATCAAAAACTTCTACAGGACAAGTGCATTAAAAAGTATTTCACCTGAATGTGAATGCATAAACTGAAAGTGCTTTCCTGCCAAGAAAAATGGCTTTAAATATCACACATACGTCAGTGTGCCAAATAAGACTGCAGTCTTAATAAAACTGACAGGACTGTGTTATGTACGAACCCTGTAGCTGCGGACTGACATGACATCATCATCCAGCCCCTGTTGATGTGGAAACAGAGTCCCAGCAGAAAGGTAGACAGACAGCAACATGGGTGAAGAGAGATTATCAGCAGGATTATTGGGAAAAAGAAGACAGGAAATACAAGCAGACAAAGAGGAAGTGTGTGGGGGAGATACAGACCCGGCGATGACGACTGCTGGATCTACTACTACTAGAGGCTCTGGCTTTTTCTGTGTCAGCCTGTGTCAGGAAGGAAAGTTGGTAAGAATCATACAGTAAAAGTAGAGGTTCAAGCACAGGGGTGTATGCGGTCAGTGCAGTTGCTATGCCAAGTCTAAACCATGCAAAACAACTTCTGTCCTGATGTTTATAACTGAATGGATGTCATAAACATTTGTAAATATTATCCGTTTCAAGCACAACAGCAGGATTAATGATATACAGGAACAGCTAGTGTGTTAGACATTACGTCTCAAATGTTCATTTTAAAAAGGCAATTTATCCGCACACATAAAACTGCTATTACTGTTTACTGTTTCATACAGATAAACTTCATGCACAAGTTATGAACATTCAAAACCATCTCTCATTTCTGGAGTAGCAGGAGGTTGGAGGAGTGTGGCTGAGCGTCCAAACCACCACCCTACATGCAAACTCACCCATCCTAAATAAAGTCAAGCCTGCTCTACAAATACACTCAGTCACAGATTACGGTGTCTCCAAAGCAAATACACTGTTCAGGCATATTTCCACAGTGAGGCACAGTGTAGTCTGTAGGTCAAGTGTAACTGAATGGTCAGGGTTGACTGGGGATCAATCCCACACAACAGGCTGAGTTAGTGGAGTGAGAACCTGAAACACTGTCTCTCTCTCAAGCCTACCATCCACTGGTGAATCTGACCCCATTTTCTGTTGCTACTGCTGGATGAGTGGTAAGAAAGCTGGATGGAGGGAGGGAGGAAATGCCAGGAAAAACATACAATCATATTTCACTCAAAACTGCTGAAATGTAAAAACTAGGTGACATTCACTACAAGAATAGACATTTTGGTTTCATCTGCAGACTTTCAGTAGACTTTTTCTTTTTTATTGGATATGTTTTTGTGTATGTAATGACAGAAAGCCACACAGTGTCCATGGATGCTGATGAAAACCCGGTCAAGTAAAAATGAAAAGAGAGGGCAGGCCAAAAATAAGGGAAATTTCCATGTTCAGTCTATATTTGCTCTGTGTTAAGTACAGCAGTTATGGGGCATTACAGTAGCTTGCTTCATCTTTGGCCTCTTTGTCAGTCAGGCCCACTGAGTGCAATATACCTCTTTCTGTTGCCGTTCAAGTTCCCTCATTCGAATATCCCTGGCCTCTGCACGAGCTGCCCTCTTTGCTGCCAGCCTTGCCTCCGCCTGTGAGACACATGGATATTCACTTGTTATAGCAAGGAGGGGGATATGTTCAATCAAAAACAAAACAACAAACACAACTTAAACAATCACACAGTAGAATTTACATATCTGGGTACTGAAGTCATCAGTTTCCTGTAAGAGAAAGGAGATACTGGAAAATTTACACATGGCTTGAGTTCATTTGTACACAGATGTCAAGCCCTAAGGGCATGTGGCTTCTTCCCACAGCTGGAACCAAATTAACCAGCCCTTTGATCACAAGGTTGCCTTTTTGGTATGTGGTTGTGCTACACAGATTAAAAAATTGCAGTGCTGTGATTTATTCTTTAGACATAAAAAAGGAACTGCAAAGAAGAACTGCTATGTTTTATTTCCTTTATTATACAATGAAAGAATGGGCGGGATCATAATAATGTGGCAAGTGCATGAAACCATACTCCAATATTAGCAAACTTTTAATGCTGCTATATGTTTTGATAAGTGAGAAGACACTAAGCTGCCAGTTTATTGAGTATAACGGAATACACTATATGCAAGAAATCCTATTAAATGTTTTGTTAAAATGTGTTTATTTAGCCTAATGATCATTTTAGAAGATGTAGTTCTGGGTGCTAAACTACAATGAATTACCCTCATCCATTAAATGGGTTGTACACAATTTCATAAACTTTTGTCTGTGTGTAAAAATGCAATTCAGTAGCCACACTAACTGCAAAAATCCTCCAAAAAGGCCCCAGGTGTGACTCAGCACCTCTCTAAATCATTATAAACAATAAAAATAACAACACCATAACCTTCACGAAAGGTGGATGTATTGCAGAGCAGCTGCTGTACCCATTTTAGCTAGGTTTGGCAATAAACTGGCAAGTAGGTTTATGCTGCACTTGACGTACTTTAAAATCAATCAGTGACTCAAACACATTATCCAGAGAGCTCTGTACTTTCTTAGTTCCACTAAGCACGAATGTCACACATATGTATACATATCCAAGTACATACAGATTGCCTTTAATAAACAATATAGGAGTTCCTATGAGATTATTTACATACATTTCAAAATCTCTCAACTATCAACACATGTCTTAAAACAAACATCTACTTTAGGTCTGGCTATAATGAGGAGCCCAAATTTTTTAGTGCGCCAAAGCTGACCAGTTTCCTGTGTGAATCCCAGGGTCGTGTCCAGAGTGAGTGCTTGGGATGCCCCATCACAAACAACATGTGCTAACCATTAGTTTCAGGGTGGCTAATTTAAAGTCTTTGTGGGGGAGATACCAACAAAGCAACTGACACCAGAGAAGTACAGTATCAACAGAAAACAAATTAAGTCATAGTAGTAATATTGTTTCTTTCTGCCACTCATCTGCCAGTAAACACAGAAGCAATTTCAGTGTCTAAATAGCTGAACATTATGAAGCACAAACAAGTATAAGCCAAATCGAAATTAACTCAATAAATTCTCCTTGGGGGTAACGTGAAAAGCCTGAGTCACAAATTGAATAGAAGCTATTTTTACAGAAGGTAGTAGGGGGGATTTTAAGCAACTCTACAGCCCTGAGGAGACAGACAAGTGACGATGCTGAATATCCTTCAGTTCCATCCATATTACCGTCCACATTCCACTGATGCTCTGCAACTAAACCTCTCATCAGCAAAGAATGACACACTTGCTCATAGAGCCCAGCCCTTTATCTCTAACTAAAAGACAGTCCATAAATACTGAGCATGCTGTGTACAGTATCTCACTGCAGACAAACACTGTCAGCATTCCAGCAATTTCTTATCTGCACAGTCAGAACAGAAAGCCTCTATGAGCTATTCCTGTTTTAATAATAGCCTGAATTGACTAACACTACTGCATAGTAATGCTGAACAACCACACAAAATTCACGTGTATCTAGTAATTATTTTATCTATATAGCATAAAAAACTATAGTAAGAACAGAAAAGTTTATATGTAACATCTGTTTTCCAAATCTGCATGAAAAATTTAACAAAACAAGAACACTCATAGTCTAACACTGCTCGCATATTTACAATGTATATAAAAAAGTATTCAGTCCTTTGAAAGCTTTCACTTTTATTGTAGTTTTTTAATGTTGAATTGTTAATTTCATTTGGCTTTTTTTAAAAATAACTTTACAAAAATGCCCTGTTTTATGTCAAAGTAAAAACAGTTCTATATAAAGTAATATACATTTAAATCTCAGTTGAATAAGCTTGAAACTCTTTCAGAGTAGGCGCATGTTATCTGGTGTCCTCCCTCCCTTTTGTACAGTTTTTGAGAGTGGCCTGCTGTAGGCGGATTTAAGCCTGTGCCATGTTCCTTCCATTTCTTAATGATGGATTTAACTGTACTCCAAGCGATATACAGTGACATGTGGAAATGACGTTGTATCCCTCCCCTAATCTTTCTGAAGAGCTGCTTAGAATGTTTTTATTTTTTGGTCAGAATACTGATTCACCAGTAACTTGACCTTCCAGATACAGGTGTATTAAACATATTCATATTCACTAAACTTAAGAGCTCTCAATTTAACTAACTAGCTGCCCTAGTACCCTAAAGAGGATGAATACTTTGGCATGGATGAGTATTTTTTTTTTGTTTGTTTTGTCCAAAAAGCCAAATTAAATTGACCATGATTCAGTGTTGTCAAAAAATTATAAAACGATAAAAACTTCCAAAGGGACAGAATTATTTTTACAGGGACTGTATGAGCCAGAGGGTAATTTATGTTAATTTCCTATTCCAATTCTAAGCAATTTTGAAGATGAATTAGTAATACAATAAAACACAGTGTGTAAAAAGGTAAATAAAGAAGAAAAGTTGTGAGTGGATAAGGAGGAACAGCTGACCCTGTGCTCTGCACCTGTTGAGCTGTCTGACAGTATGACCTGCACAGCAGCACAGCTGAGCTCTCTGTCTCTATCCTATCTTTAGCTTGGCCCATCCGGCCTCAGCTCCCCGACAGCCACATCATGGTGCTGGGAGGGTAACCTGAGCAGCAGAAGTTCACCATCACACACACCTCCAACACTTTGTGCAATAATAGTACAGCAATCCAGCATGGGATCACCTGGAGCACTAAGAGAACCACTGATAGCATAATAAGTACCAGCTAAAACTCTAGGTAGGATAGGGTAGTTAGGGTAGCTCCAAAAAAATGTAGATGTTGCTGAAAACACAGATTAATCAATACAAAAGAAAAATGGAATCATACTATTCTAATATAATATTCTAAATAACCACAAAGAAAAAATTAAATAACATAAGACATCTTCACTCTAATTATTATGATCAAAATGGCTCAGTTTATTCTCTCTCTCTTTCTCCAATGCGATTTAATAAAGTTAGGAAGAAATAAACTTACTTATACAGACACCATAAGTGTTTTGTTCTCTGCAGCCTGAACTATCCGCGAAAAAGAAAGTGTGACTTGTTGATATCACAACTGGAATAATATGGACTATGAACTGTAGCTTCCACACAAATACACTCCCTTTGTAGACTGAGTAAAGTTACTGATTGTCTGTCAAGCAGCCATTAGCTCCCTTAGATCCTAATCTGTGTGACAACGGGTATGAGATGATCATCTAATTCTAACACTTGGCTACTGTCAGATTTGAAAACAAGCTGCTGGTATTCAAAAGGACTGACTGCCCAGTAACATAAGAGGCTGGTGACGGTGCAGGCTCAAATTCACAGTCATTCTCAGCAGAGATCAGTTCCAAGCACAGGCAGACAAGCTTTAACTTTTCTTAAGGAGGCACAACCAACAGAAATCAGAAGCTGCAATGTTTTAAAGATTTGTTTGGCAGGGTGGCAATGTGCAACAAGTTGGACACTGACCTCTGCACGGTTTATCTAATCTCTGATTTGCTCCACAAAGAGACTCAGATTTAGGACCTGACTGGGAGGGTCAGATGACTCATGTTTCTATGAACGGCCTGCATGACTATAAAGAGCAAATGGAGCCTTGTGCTTAGTGCCCAAGAATGAGGTAGTGCAAAGCTTTCAAACAGCACAGACGAAACATTCAAAATGGGCCAAGGCAAATATTTATGAAAAACTGGTTTATCAAATGTTAAATTTCTAAGTGTAAAGGCAAGACATTTTTTGACTTTTACAAATACCTTCACAGAAAATGTGCATATTCTATCTATGACAAATAACACACCTTTACACTTTAAAAAAATATATTTCCATTTCATGTTTTAAGCCACTCCATAAAAAAACCCCAAAAGAATGGCAATCCTACTATGGAACAAAATGTAATAATCCCAGGGCATGTTGTTACAGGCCAGGCAGCTTTTCTCCTCTGCCCGTATTTTTCCTCCCCAAATGAAAACACTACAAGTCAAGTCAACCTCTCTGCAGTCCAAACCAGCTGTCTCCATTTGCTTGGTCTAAAACACTTGTTGACTAGCAAAACCTGAATATCCACACCATCTATAAGTAGCTGTTTCAGAGTCCCATTTGTTGACAAAATCTGAGAATTGTACTTCAACATAAATGGCTGAATAATAGATTTAGTACACCCCCATCTCTAGTTGACTAAACTATTGGGTACAAAGTAGAGAAAATCTGACACATGACACATCTGTTGTATTGCATTACAATCTGCATCCAGACCCAATATTTGCACAGATCAACTGCTGTTGGAGTTGCTGTGAAAGCAACAATTCTCTAAACTTAAGTGTGCAAACACTTATCTAGTTCTAGCCAGATTATCATCAGGACTATTTAACTGTGCTCCATCTGAGAGACATTTTCATTTTTTGTTTTTAATTCTTTGTATGCTCAGCATATATGTGTGTTGTTTTCATAAGACAATGCTAAAAAAAAATCACGTGTCATTTTAATTATACTATTTAAATAATTTTCACTTTCACTTATGCCAGCAAACGCTAAATGCGTGTTTAAATGTTTAAAAGTAACTGAAACAAATGGCTAAGTAAAAGCTTAATACATTTTTTTTAAATTTGTCCAATTTCTCTAAATTTTGCATAAGTAGTTTTCTTTAATGTTGAAATGCCAGCACTTGGAAGTTGATCAAAGTATTTTCGCAGGTGTGACTAAAGACAGTGAAACCATGAGGGCCTCTCTTTCAGCCACTGTCATAAGAGACAATAGTGGTTTTAAAAGTCCACTCATGTTTCCTTTATTTTAATGTGATGGTACTGCTGTTTAAATTTATGACATTTGAGTCCGACCAATCAATCCTCTAGATCCATCTAGACGAGGACAAACAACAAAATTTGAGATTGATAAAATCCTATTAACATTGATCCAGCAATGTGTAGATGGAGAAATGCAGGAAAAAAAATAATGCATTTAGGCAATGACAAAATACATAAACTAAATGCTGTATGAACTTACCTCCCTAGCAATGCTACTCAAGGCTTCATCCTCTGCTGAGAATCGGTCTTTTATAGGGGCACGCTTTCTACCAGAGCCCTGTGTGCCCATGTTGCCTCTGGAATAGTAGCCCCACCAATGATGTGTAAAGTCAGATAATACAGGCTAAGTACCTAGAAGGAAAGAGAAAAGGCAAAAAAATCTTAATTCAACAGGTCTGCAAACAAAGACGGGTGCTAGAGTATTTGGACATTTGCATTAGGGTTGTCTGATGCAGTTTTATACACTCTAATCTAACTAACAACCTACACACTGCTTATCTTCCATTACTGCAAAAACTGTCACTAACTCATGTATGACACCTACAAGGGCTTTGGATAAATAGTGGTGGCTGACATGAACCAGCTTTATGGCGACAAGCATGACCACTGAAACTTCATAATTCTGCATTTGAGCATTACATTGCAAAAACAACAAAGAAGGTTCACAAAGAATTTATTTAAATTAATTATGCATTTGAAAGGGTCCTGAAGTTAAGATTGTTCACGGATGAGACTTTAAGCATAAATGTTAAGCAGCTACACGGTGGTGTGTTTGACTGGCCTCTAGGCAACATCAGAGCTAACAGGTCATTTTAGACAAAAGAGCTCTGCAGATAGCTGGTACAGACGGGGAAAACGCCTAGTTAGGAACTGACTCAGGACTCAAGCGAGGCATGAACACACCGTGAAGCTATGATGATCCAAAATTCAAAATTACCACTCTGACCACCTGAGAAACGCTGACCGGCAAATTAACGATCACTGATAATCTCTTATTAAATGACACCAGGATGATGGCGTTAACGCATTAGTGGCCAGTTAGCTGATATAAATCAATCAAATACGTAACAACAAACGCTAAAGTTACTAAAACATTAACGTTTACTCGGTCACCTTACTTTTCCACACACCAACAGAGCTAATATTATTTTCCCTACACCATGCCATTAAGGAAAATGGATTGGAGTTAAGTAAGTTACCATAGCTTGGTCACATCTGAAGTTAGTTATCCCTGTTAGCAATGGCTAGCTAATTATACCAATGTTAACGTTGACTAAGGTTAGCCAGCTCACTGGTAAGCTAACTAGGTTTGCTAACTAGCATTTCGTCCTCCCGAATTTCTCACTGAAAAGTTAGCCATTTGGGTCCTCACTGTATTATTCATTGAAGCTAGCGCTCTATAACCGACAACTATTCTGATATGTCCCCCGACAATGATACCCTGAACCAAGAACAATCCCCAGAGCAAAGGCTAACTGACTCGTTTAGCTGGATAGGTAGCTCAGATAGCCAGTGGGGCTAACCTCGACACTCCTGAGACAGGCAGGGCAAACTGACACTGATCCTCCCGTCATTTTTCCCACCACAAAAAATATAGAATTACCTGCACGACACCTTTAAATAGACAACAATGCTGCCAATGTGTTTTTCCTTTTCTCCTGGAGAGTTAGGATACAGCCATTCGGCTTCTGTTCAGAGATTGACAGTGTTTTTGTCCCCCCTGACAGCTGTCATCAGTCCGCCTTTCCACCGCTCTCCACTGTCCTCCTTACCCAGTTTCCACACACACTAGTTAGCGCTAAAGGTCCCGGATGTTGGGAAAAATTAGGGCGTGATGCTGCCTTCACGAACAGTCAGACACATCAAGTTGTCAAGTCAACCTTTAAGCCAGAGAGAGCGGATTTCTACACGCTATATGCTTTAGACGCTGACAGCATGGAATTCAAATAATGACGCCAATTGCTTGTATTATTGTTAGGCTACTATATAAATATAGCTGTAAGTCTGTTCATGTCTGACCCCCATTCAACCTCTAACCATATAAACCCACTCTTGGCTAAAATACCTCCACAAAAATCTACTTATAGCTAAACATTTTTCAGCCATTATAACTTCAAAATCTAAACATTGTACGAATTTAGCAGCATGTGCATGAAGACTTTCTAACAGAGACGGATCAATTATAAATCACCTATTTAAACGACTGTCGGTGAACATTTATCAGACAGAAATATTGGTTTTATGCTTCTGAATTTTTATAGGTATTTTTCCCTTAAGTGTAGATATTATTATGAAGCCACCCTGTCCTTACACTGTTTTACATCGAAATGCATTTCCAATTACATGCCTTCTTCTTTGCACATTCTATTTATTTCATTGGTATTACTCTATGCTATTTATTTACATATCGTATTCTATTTCTAAGCTCTATATTGTATTCTTTAAGTTTCTAGGCATTCACTGTGGACGGCAAAGAAAGAATTTCAGGGACAGGGAAACTCGTTTCCTCACTGTGCATATGACAAGAGCCACATATGACAACACTTTGATTTGATTTGATTTGATTCTTTACCCTTGTGATATTACATCCGAAATAAAAAATGCACAAAACATATTTACACTACCCCCACATTTAAAGCAACATATTGAATAGGATAGTTTGTCTTATACACAATTTATACACAATAATTTGTGTATAAATTCAAAGCAACACGACACAACAGCTGCTGCAGTGTTTTTAAGTGTCCACAAGAGGGCAGTAGCGCATTCTGATTCTTTTGCAGATTTAATTACACTGTAAATATACTCTATACTAGTCAAAGACTGAACAATGAAATAGAACAGTGTCACACAACAATGCAGTGTGAGTGAGGGGAGTCAGTGTTGATGGGATGGGACAGCTGAGATGATCCTTTATTAAGTTTAAAATTTAAAGTAATCGTCATAAAGAGCGAATTATGACAAATAAAGAAGTTACTGTCTGACATAGCAAAGCAAATTATAATGAATGCATAAAAAGTTGACAACTCACGATAAGGTCTGTTTTGTTTTTAGATGTGAGCAAAGGTACATACACAACCTGCATGACCTGCATGGGAATCCCCTGACACACACACTGTTGTATTAATTGTTACTCATTACTGAAAGCTAATGACTGTTTTGTCTCTGATCGCCCCTCTCTGTGTGCTATTGTGCAGACAGGGGTTTTTCTGGAGTATTAACCTAAAGACACCAGCAGCCCTACAGTCTCCATGCTAGCACTTGGGCAAACCTTCCATGTAATCATCATTTTAAGCACTAATTAACCATGTTCCACAGTCATTATTATGAAAGATCACATCAAATAGACAAACACGTATAGCATTGGATACAGTCATGCAGATGCTGATCAAACTGTAATAACAGTAATTACAACTTTATGGCAGATTCCGTCACAGTGACAGGACAGATTTCTTCACACAAAAATGAAGAAAAACATATTATAGGATATATAATATGATGAAGTCAGACGTTTGACGGTGCTGGCTCTGTTCAGACCTGTAGATTGCATTTCACTGTAACTAGACCAAATAACCAACAACATGTTTTGGGACTCGAATTTCAACTATAAAAGGCACGCGAGACATTCCTGCATAAAAGACAAATGTGCATATAACTGAACAAGCCATGAGTGGAAGTACTGGAGAAAAAGAGAAGGCCTGAAGGCAGCCAGACAGTGCTTAAGTGTATTTGCCTAGTTTTATGGCCTTTTAACTCATAAACACTTAAACACTTGGCTTGTTTTCCTGGGATAGCTAGGCGTGTACTCAGCTGCACCATATATTATAATGTCATCCTATCTTTCTCTATTATCTTTGTCAGTTTTCTCCCCATTTCTTTCTCACCTATCAAACATTGTACAACAACATGTATGTGCATGAGCGTGGACTTATATAATTTTGGATGACATGCACCACCAGTCAGTGATCAGTGGATGGGAGAGCCTCCCGCTGCGCTAACAGGACTGGCTGAATTGTTAACTGGTTTTAATCCTGACTGTCCACAGAAAGGGAGAAGGAACCATGGAGTCCCGACTTGTAATTACCCCATGGAGGGTAATGCTGCTCCCTCTCTCCATCTCCTCTGCAGCCCTTTGAAGATGCCCCATAGGGAGTTAGTTGTAATCAGGACACATGACTCATTGATTACTCCTTTGCGGTCTTCCAGGAACACAGTGACAAGAAGTGGACGCAGCAGGGGGAGGGTACTTCCCTCAGACTGTGCAGATAGACGGGAGGTTTAGATGCAGGATGAACAGCATGTCGTGAGTCTGGGACACAAATTAGATGCTGTAAAGAATCGGATGTGCATTGTTTTTCTGGAGGCTCGTCCAGTGGGTCTGTTAAAGCAGCTATTCATTACTGTCTTTAGCAAGGACAAGCGAACATATGCCGTGGAAGACCATGACACTGCAGGTTTTCATTACAGCTAAACTCATTAGTAAGCTGATTAGTACAATGTTGGTTAGGGAGAGGAGGAACTAATCAGTGAATGCACCTGGTGCAGTAATGGGTTTAAATAAAACCCACACATCATATTCATGTCCAACATGAGTAAAATCCAGAGCGTAAGAATCATAGTGTAAAATCTACTCGTCTTATGATTGTATTTGCATATACAGTGTTTGTGTATTTTGTCTTATGTGATTATGACTTGCATCAGATACATTTACAACACAAAATACTTACACAATACTTTGGAAATGCCACTTTAATGCCACATAATTATACCATACACATGTATGAGGTAGTTTTATATATAATCAGTTTAAAACTGGCCTAGTACACAAAATGATTTCTCATAGCCCTTCATGGGAAATGACAGCATGTCCCTGAAACTTGTTATTAGTTAAACAACCTGTGCTTTAGCTCCCCTCCTTGTTAATCATATTTCTTATATTTATTTCCAACAATGTGCTCACTTGTGTGCCCTAAACAAAGAGACTAAACATTTTATTCATTTTAAATGACCAAAGGCTGCACAGAATAAACAGTTATGAAATATAACACCACTGAAATGATCTGTAGCTTTGTAAAATCAAATGCCTGTTTGTGCCTGTACAAGTTTTTAACTTACTTTTTAACTAAATAACTAGACTTGCAAAAGACTCTTGCAAGATGCTTTGTTTAGCATTGAGAAAAACATGACTGGACAACAGAATAGACAAAACAAGTGGACCATAAAAAGGATCATAAAAGATGTCTTTTGATGTTTCTGGGCTTGCATTCTGGACACCTGTGGGGTTGAACCCAGTGACTGGCTGTGCTGTGTAGAGGTAATTGGGTCATTACTTGTCAAGAAGCTGAATTAAAGCCTCAATCAATGCATAAGAGAGCAAATACATTTATTACTTGCACTGTGTTATGTACGAAAAATAATAATGTATATTTAACTAATTCTATGAACTTGATGATTTAATCTTTGAGATTTAGGTTGTGCAACGTTGTCTCAGAAAAACATTCTCTGTTGCCAAAGCTCTCTGAGATGGAAAAACGTTTTTTTTCAGTTAGCTGTCATGTATGATATATAGTTATATATGGTCTCTATTTGTATTGAATTGTTCTTTGGCAGTCAAGCATTGAGGATATCCTGGTTTTCTCACACAGGTCTTCAGATGATGTCTCCATGCCTTCCCTGAAAAAGCCTTAGTGATGAAGGGTGTGTCGTTCAGGCCTGTTCACATGGCAAAACAAGAATCATGGGAGCACTGAACTGCAGATGAGCTACACACACACACACCCAGGTCATTGTTGATGATTGCACCGGAACAACAATCATCTTGGAGTAGTAGCAGAAAAGCCTGCAGCAGACAAAGTTCAAAAGCCAATGTAGGAATGCTGTTCACTCACCAGAGGCTTGTAGAGAGGCTCACTGGTCACATTGTGTGTCTTTATCTTGTCAGATACGAGGACCTTTTATGCCGCAGGTGATACTTCAGTGTATTTCCTTTACTCGTTTGTCTCCATTCATATTGTGATCCCAAGATGATAACATTTCAAGCATTTAAAGTCTGCGTGTTTGTGTTAAAAGCAAGTCACAAATAAGGCAACTGTCAGGCACACAATGGTTGTGTGTTTCCGTTGTGTATTTGTGTCTTCGTCGTGTATTCGTGTATTTGTGTCTTCATCCGTGAGTTTTTAGGATTTAAAATGATTAGTATTGTGTAACGTGGGTAACCATTCAAAGGTCCATAATTCTTTGTTTGCCTACATTTAGCATCTTCTTGCCTCCCGCCCTTTAAAAAGAGACAAGTCAGCCTAATCAGGCTGCTCTTTGGGGGTGAGTTGGGCTTATTTGCCAATTGACATTTGGTGAAAGGGTGTTAGATGAAAAAAGCACCTCACACCATGAGGTTGAAGCCTCACACCAAAACTCAGTCAGACGTGTTGTGTTTGTGTGTCAAGAGGGAACTAATTTGACCACTGTCTATTTAGAGCACACTCTCTCTCTGTGCTCTAAGATTTGTGACAGTTAATTTCCTTTTATAATGATTTTTTATGTAAAACATATTTGTTATTGCTATTATATGTTTAGACAGCATGATTAATTCAGTTACATGTTGACAACCTGCATTTTGTTCCTGTTAATTATAATGAATAAGCTGACAGCATTGCTAATATAATTACTTTAGTGGGACAACAAGATAAGATAAGTACAGGTCTGGCACATTTAGTTTTGAAAATACAATATAAGGCGTCCATTATTACTAAAAAAGAAGCTTTCTTAATGATTTGTTGTTGGTTGAGTTCAAACACCATTTTTATTTTTAATTAGGCGTTTTGATTCAGACATGTTCCTCAAAAGGGGCGTACACAACACGACAGCCAGTTTTAGATTGATTACAATTTTTAAAAGGGCAGTTTTCCCACAAATTATATGTATAACCTGTCTGATAAATTTATTAACTAACTAGTAATTTTTGGGAACATTTCCCCATTTCCTTTTTAGATAATTTTGAGTATGATTTATTGACACAAAGCTACTGTATATTTCTACATATAAGTGATACCAGAAAATCTGTTTTATTTTGGTTGGTTTCAGTTTCATTGTGTGGCCAAAGCTTAATTCCCTTTTATGCTGTAAAGACTTAACAGTACTTATATACTATACAGTGTGATGACTACATCCCTCTGAGAACAAGGTGGCTGCAATTTTTAAGATCAGTGCTGAGCAGGTCTTACATTGGTGCATCTTTTACTGTCTGTAAACACGAGTAATAAAAGCGTTCACTCAGTTCCACCATGCTGTGTCTTTGGACACAAATGTAGAGAGAAGGCGTGCAAACGCAGAGAGGCTGAATAACATGATCAGAAAGACTGGCCTTGGACAGTACTAAAGCAATTGGATCTGAATCTAAGCTCCTCATTAAACAACAGACTCATCCAGGGATGAAGGATCAGACTCTGTGGGGGGGATGCAATATCAGATTTGCTATGAGGAAATGGCAGTGAATCAAGAATGAGTAGTGAAGAACAAGTCAGCTGACTGCTCTTTGAACTGACTTTCTCTTTCTCTTCAGTTAACACTCTTCTCTATATTTTCTCTTAGTTGAGCTGATCTACAATGTATCTGACAGACACTGCCCTTAATATTCATTTCTGGATTAGGAATACAGTACTCTTACATACACACAACAGCGACACACAGAGATTGTTTACATTATTAATTCCATATGTTACTAAAAAAAAGATACTATTTCATTTCATCTGAGTTTCACTGAAACTGATGCACATTGTGTCCAAGATAAAGTCTAAGATAAAAGTTTTCACTTATCTCTAAAAGTATTAAAAGTAGTAGAAGCCAACTCAACTGGAACTTATTTTAGGAAATAACTGAAATGTTTCCTTTGAACATTTGCATATGGTGTTTTGAGCTAAATGCTAACATGATATATTCACAGTGAATATGCTAGCATCTATAATGTTTGTAATGTTTTGTTTGTTGTGTAATATTGGTAACATTTGATAATGTACTCTAAATGATAAATATGAATAAGGCTGATTTTGGAGAACTGGACAAATTACAAATTTTACATGATTATACATGAAAAGTTCATTCAAAAGTTCATAGGGATCACTAAAGTTATTACAATCATTCCAGAAGTGGATAGAAAGGTGTGACGACAGTTCAGTCAGTATATTTTAAGTTATCCCACTCACAGTCACTAATGTCAACCTCATGATGGTGGACGGGTCAGAGGATCACCAGACCACCAGTGTCACTTGATTCATCATCTGGATACAATAAGTGTCTTTGCCTGCCCTTTCAGTAAAAGTCAGGCAATCACCACAGTCAGTAGTGTTCATGGGGAGCAGTATCCAGTAGTTGCTGAGACTTACCAACCAAGAGACAGAGCAATATTTCTATTTATAATAACATACAATAACGCGTTTTATTATTATAGTCCCCACCTCTTGCCCGTATGATAGCTGGGATAGGCTCCAGCATGCCCGCGACCTATGCGGTTCAGAAAATGGATGGATGGATGGATTTTATTATTATAATGATTATTGTTGTTGTTGTTGTTTTATAATACAATTTAACAACTATAAAAATATTTTTACATAATACCTCATTTGTCTTCTCCAGTGAAAAGTGACAAAGCCACCATATTGACTTCTGTGTTAAAGATCTTTTCATCAACAGGGGAGCAGGCTTGGCCTTTCCTTATGTAAAACACCAGCTTGCATGCTTTCTTAATTGAGCTGGTGTTTACAATAGCTGATTGATGACAATTATTCCCCTGCCACCAATCCTGCAAAGTCAGTGGTGCATTAAGCATTTACAGTAGCCCATTAGCCCATTTTGTATAAGCATGCTGGGTGAGAAAGTGACCTCACACCTGGAAAAGCCACTTAGACTTCCAACCCAGATTGCAGTTAGCTATGTTAGGTATCGTCAGGCTAAAACGGGTCAGATTACTGTCCTCTGACCCTTACTTAGATCCTTCTATAAATGTAGCTTGGTTTCCTGGTTGATAAATCCACTTATGCCACAGGGAGATGTCCTATCTTCTGTGCCAGTGTTGAGGCCTGCCTACTGATGTGATGGGTGAGATAAGAAGCAACGAGCAGGAACGGAAAGAGCGGAGAGGATGTATGTCATTACCGTTCTAACGGGTGCGATAGAAGGGTGACATAACAGCTCAGTCTTTGCACACTATTGCCATCTCAGATTAGCTTCTCCTCTGTGCCTGTGTGTGTTGTTCCTCCACAGAATATCCACATACCTCACTGCTGCCATTGTGGAGACCAGCATCCTGTGCCTCGCTACAGGATTGCCAAAGACGCTTGGTAAACACAGGACATACAAAGCCCCTAAATGCATCCCTACTGTGTTTGGAGGACTGCCATGACAACATAGTAGATCTCCTACAGAGCCTGAGTGTTTGTTAGGTGGAGACATACTGAGATGTGCCCAGGCAGTGCCCTCGTGTGTGAGGTCATGCAGCTTTGGCTTATGCACTGTCTGTCACACTACAAAAATAAGAAGTTTCTTACTGTAGGGACAAAGAATTTGCCTTAAACAGGAATCCACTCTCGGTTCTCACAGCATGTGTAATTCTACAGGAATGTCAGGATAAAAATCTCAACCAAATGTAAACGCTTCAATCTGCCCCACGGATCTTTACACTTCAGTCTGGAGATAAGGCCAGATGAACTGCTCTGCAGGTTTCCAACACAGCATACCTGCTCTGGCCTTTATGTTGCATTGCTGAGGATCTCCAGACAACTTCTCCCCAGAAACAACTGTCAAGGCTAATCTGCTCTGTAACAACTGGTCATCTGGATACCAGATCCACACAGAGCCTGCATCAAAGCTGTACCCTTTGACTTCCAAACTGTCTCTACCTCATCCCTTTCTTTTCATCACTTTTTTCTTTAACAGCCTCAATGAACAGAAAGGAGGAAACCCACATTCATATGTCTATCCTGCAGAGGACGTGTCAGTCGCTGTCATCGATCTCACAGAGGGAGGATATGCTTTTGGTGCAGATTGTAAAGAGCAGTGAAAAGAGATGACCATTGATCCAACTAAAGCACACCCAGCACTGATCAATAAAATAGATCTGGTGTGGAGCCAGTAACGTTGTGGTGTCAAACTGTACTAAATGAGGGCTGACAGCAACTGGAGGGCAGCCTGAGAGGAGCCTCTGAGACCTATGTCACCCTTTCAGTCAGTCTTTTGTCTTATTTATTTAATGATTATGGCATTTGTGTAGTGGCGCCATGAGGTAGCGTGACTACATAATCCTAACTGAGAATATATATTGTGCAGAGTTCCCATGGAAAATACTATAATTGTTGTTTTGAAGTGGAACACTTCACTACTTTAGCATAGAAGAACCAGACCTATATCATTTGAAATTAGCACTTCACTGAAAAATACGGCTGCTTTTAGTGTCAGTTTGCTTTAAATGCTCTAACGCCCACTCACTGATAGTACTTTGTACAAACAAAGTAATGGAAAGTGTTTTATGGCCCTTTTATACCCATTAGCTCATAATTCACTTTAACTACTTTTATCAGTATTATATAAATATAGTTCATTTTTGATAAAGAAATCTGTCACATATTCAGATTTTATCATTTCAACCCCTTTGCTGTAAACTATGTCAAAGTCTTTCACTTCCAAATGGTTTCAAAGATGATTGATGTTAAAACATGACCTCATCAGGACAGATGTAAAGACACCCTCATATCTGTGGGAATTATTATTTGAAAGATGTGAACCTCATCTGTTTTTATTTTAATGTAAGACATACCAAAGATGCAAAAAAAAAGAAAAAAAAAGAGAAGATGGACACTGCAGTCCTCTGAGATCCTCTAGATCCTTTGTCCTTCATGTGCAAATCCCTCAACAAACTGGCCTGGAGTGTCACCCTGGGTTGTCCTGTTCAAAGGAACTCTGGGGTCAAACCTGCCAGGTCAAACTTCGGAGTTTACCCCCAAACTAGTCCCCTTTTCTCTAAAAACACACGGGGCCCCTGATAGACATTCTTCCATGCGCTGAAGGCCTGTGGTGATTTACCGCCTTGGTACACACACCATATAAACATATCATCCACATGTCATCATCCAAGCCTCTGGGGGGACTTTTCACAAAGCTGTGGTCCAGGTTGTGAAGGTTTATCCTCCTCTCAGCTGTTAATATAATGAAACATTAGCCAAAGCCAGCTCATCGTAGGTTTTCTTCACAAGGCCCTTTATATTTGCCAACAGAGCATAAATTAAAATCCTAATCTTGGTTTATCTTGAAGCACATTCATTGTCAGGTGTTAATGTTTATCTTGACAGCCATAAAGGGAAGTTCAGCTGCCACCCTTTTAACATATTTATGCCAGGAAGCTGTGGTGCTAACAGCCAGCAGCAGATAAAGGAAGGCTTGCCATATGTTGCCTTTTAAGGATAGTTGTGAAAACACACTCTTCATACATTTAAAATCAACATAACTGATTAAATAATATTTTGCCTTGCCTTGCACTGATAAAGTCTTTCTTAATATCTCTTATCATGCTCACAACAACATCAATTTCTTCTGTGTAAGCCTTCCCCTTCAATAGTACCCCAGTTCAAAGGGTTAAGGCCAGCCCTCCCCCACGAGTGTCATGTTTCAAACACCCATTCATCAGTGTAATGTAAAAAAAAAAAAAATCCTGTATCATTTCAAACTTTTGCCCTCGTCAGCTTGAATCAGACAAGTTTCACATAACACACTGTAGAGTTCAGAATATTTAGTTATAAACATGATAATCATTGTATTTGCTCTATAGATGCCAATATTTATTTTCATGATCTGTGCAGAATCATGTATGTCTTGTAATTATAATAAACTAAACTAGTACTAGTAAGTCTGATGGTGACAGCTGTTTGATCCAAATTTGTCCTAATTGTGTTTCCTATAGGTGCAGAGATTTGATACCACATGGAGGATCAGTCTGTTCCCTGCATGACCCCTGACCCCGAGACAGGGGCCAGTCTATCCATAGTAGTCCTGAGACTAGACCTCAGGGTATCTTTTGATATGTTAGTGGTGTTGGCTAAAAGTTGTCTGCTGTGTATTTTTGGGTGTGCTTGCTTTTTTCCTTGAGCCATATGCACAAACAAATAGTGAAGTAGAGACTGATGCAAAACAAAATGACCAAGAGGATAAAATGTATACTGTAGAGTGCGCCTGTGTTGTTGAAAGCACTTTATTATCTTTTACAATTTCTCACTGCACCTGCAAGCTGGGACCTGCCTCAGATGGGGGCGTGCAAGCTAACCACTAACTAACTATACCTGGGAGACAAAGGCAAACACACCAAACAGCAAGCTATTGACCCCAAGGAAATGCTGCAGTTTCCACATAACAAGCAATTTCCCCCCAGAATAACATTTAATTGGATTGTGTCCCATGTTAAGAAATATGTTTTTTTTCACTTTTCATTTTAATATTGATCATAATTTCCACACTGCATTTGTTTTCCACATCATGCAAAATCAGTCACAGCTTAAAAGGGGAAATAAATGCGTGTGAAAGAAGAGGACAAGGAGCCATAAAACTGTGCACTTATCACTGTTAAGACATGTTGACTGATCACTATCTACAAATGGAGCACTGGAAACAGACAACTGGGAGTCTTTTCTCAAAGTCTAAAACATTAGACTTGGAGCTGTAGCTTTCAAGTGGTCATTGTGAGCACTCTCAAAGGGTTTATGGCATCTTGTAGAGGGAGAGCAGTCACACGTGAAGGACAGACAAATATGTGGAGGTGAAGATATTTAGACAACTAAGATAAATTTTGCTTGCAGATGTATCCAACAAGTAATTAATACTTGAATAGATTAAGCTATAAATGCTATAGATAGTGATGTTCACCTCTTACAAGATGTATTGGAAAAAAAAGAAAGACGAGCCAAAGGGGAATTGACATGTTGGTAGATGAGGGACTTGTTAGTGGCCATATGGGAGCAGCAACGAGGGTGCTGGGGAGGGAGGGAGGTACCTGTTGGGTCCCATGTTCTCCTGTCACTCTGATCTTATCAGGGGGCCTGACCAAGAGGAGGACCAGCTGTCACTCTCGCCACTCTTTTGATGTCCTCCTTCAGAGCTCACACACAAATAAACACACACGGACCCACACACACCACTTCAGAAGAGTCAAGACTTGTTTTTTGTTCATAATGAGAATTGGTGGCTTTGTTGCTGAGTCTGCTGATAAGTCCCTCAGTAGAAAAAAAGCGAGATAAAGCAAGATAGTTAAAGCTCTCTGAGGATATGCGGGGCTGGGGTGGTTCAATTTAGTTGTTTAGAGCCCGAGGCTTGACAAAAGAGAGTCCTCTGGGAAGACACAGGACATCCTGCTCATAAAACAGCCAGGACGTCCTCACAGACACTGAGACTGATAAAAGGGGAAACACCACGTATTCATCCAAAACTTCTTCACAAATGCACTTTCCACTGTTCCTCTTGATGAGGTCATATCTTCTTTTGAAAACTGCACACTTTGGGTAGAAGCCAGGGAGGCTGCAGGAAGATTGTTGAGCAATTATTTTTGCTTACCCAAGCACGAATGCTTGTTCTAAGAGTGCGCTAGACAAGTTTTAAGTTAAGTTAAGTTAAGTTTAGGGCTCAAGTGGCATCAACATGATTCAGCCAAACAAAAGTAAATGTACACATTTTGATGATTGCATTCACGTTTTTTCACACACATTTGCTTAATCTTGTGACTCATTTGGGAGAACACATGCTCCTCCTGTTTTCTGCACTCCCTCTGTCACAGTTTGTTCTTACCATGTGGTACTGTTATACAAAGACAAGAATCATATTAGTAACAAGACACTGACTTATGTTAATAGTGCTTTTGGAATCTGAACAATTGTCTGCTGTCTGATCAATTAAATATTTTAGAGTGGACAGAATGTACAGAAATGCCTTTTCCCCAGGGAAAGAATCCTTTTACTTAAGTGATCCACTGGCCTTTCCTCTAGCACCACAACATTGACTGAAGACAATAAATAAAGTATTTAAACATTTATGGGATGATAAACACACAGTGTTGTTCTGTATTAGCCTCATTCGAATCATTTTGATCAGTTTTAACTTATCAAGTGGATTTATCACCAAATGTCTGCAGAACTTATCACTAGAAACATCATTGCTGATAACTAATTACCAACTGTTAGCATGTTAATGCATGAACTAAGATAGTCAGCAGAGCAAACATCATAATTTAATTTTATTATTGACAGCATGCTAATGGTAGCATGCTTTTAATTTGCTCAAGTAGACCAGAGAGCTAAAAGCTGTCATTTTTCAGCCTGGTTGAAATGTTAAAAATCACACTGCATTCTTTAAACTACAGCATACATGTGTGTTGTAGTAATGTCATTAGTTAGTGAAGTTAATCTCCCCATACATTGCATTTATTGGTAATACAGGACATGTTAAAGTGCACTGTAGTCCAATTATCTGTTTCCACAGAAAGTAACTGCATGTTGGCCTCAAAAGCTGGGACCCAAGGACTCCTTAACTTGCAGCACAGTCTCTCTCTCGCTGTCACAGACAATTACTTGGCAGGGGCGAACGCACTCACAATACCCTCTGTAACTTTGAGTTCATGCTCCCTATACACTGCGAACTTTTGAACCACCTCTTGACCACAGCATGAAGGGAGCTGAGACAATAGTTAGTAAACACACTGCACTGAATGAAGGGATTAGGTATTAAATGACAGGATGTGCTTAAAGAGGAGCAGGTGGTGATTGAGAAAGGCCCAACTAAGCCTTGCAGGAGCGTAACATCATGCAATCTCCCTCTGGCTTTTTCTCCATTTTCTTCATCTTCATGATCTGTCTCTACTGCTCTCGATCTTTCACAGTTTTCGCCATGTAGCTAATCTCTTCCTGCTCATTTCTCTAGCTTTCTATCTCCCCTTCTCTCCATGCTCTGTCTCTATTGTCCACTTCTCCACACCCAGAGAATGCTGCTCCTTAACTTTGGCCTCGGACAATTGACATTCATGAAGTTGGACATTCCAGTCCAGCCCCATTCATATGTACAGTAAGCAAAGGGACAAAAGCCAGCTAACACACCATAGAGCCCATCCCCCATGTTAGGGTTGCAGAGGAACTGGGTGGATCTCAGCTGTTTCACTAGAGGTGAAGCTTCTTCATTGTTGGTGTAAATCTAATACAGTTTGCCATGTAGTATCTATAGTCCACAGCACTGACATACACTAGTTACAACCGTATGTCAATACTGAAATTTATCCTAATTCTTGTTGTCTTGTTCTCATGCTAGTAAAGCCAATATTACACCCAGAAAACATGAATCAACAAGTTTATAGCTAATTGTGCCAACTACTAAATCTTTTTGTGACTTCATATGTTTTAAGGAGTAGATCTGATTTGGTACGGATATTTAACATGTCAAACTGAAGATAATGCCTCTGTCTTCACAGGAACCCATAAAAGCAAGACCTCTGAGTTTCGGGGAGTTATGATGAGTGGGAGTGGAAATCTCCTCTCATCAGGGTGGTAATGAGTTTCTGAGTTCCCACTATACAAAGTAGTAAATCCACATCTCAAGGTAAAGCATTATCTCCCTTCACATCAGGGAAGCAACACAACTCAAGAACATCCAGTGAAAACCAGACCACAAGGCAAAGATGCACCAACAAGAAAGTATAAAATCTACAAAGAAAGGACCCCCGCTCAAATTAACTCAGCGTTAACAGAATAAACACTGGTATTATCTGCGCCAATAAAAATGCTGTTATAATTATGATGAAGAGACAAATATGAAGCCAGCTTATGGTGTTTTATGCATTTTGAGCATGAAGACTGGGAAGGGCTGCTGAACGTTGGATACTGGTATCCTGACCTCATCAAGACGTTAGAAGATAATCCCTCCTTTAGCTCTGATCTAAAGTGATCCAAGCCAGTGTTGAATTAGTACCTGTCTGTGACACACCCATTGTTGTTCTTACTCCATGTTTTGCTCTTACATGATGATCTCAATGATTTTTTACTCTACAGATGTCACATTGTTACACAATTGTTAAACCCACTGAACAGTGGTGGATTTTCATATTTTCATTTTGAAATTATTCTTATTATTGTTTGGATTACTTTAGATATAAAAAATACTGTGACCTGACGGATAATAACATCACTGTGCAAGGCAGCTCACTTTTTGTGAGCATGTTTTCTCTATACTACCTCACATCTACCTGTTTACATCTCAGTGCACTGACAAATATGTTCTGCAGAGTTTAGCAATTGCACTTTTATGTCCGGATTATAGGAAAAGTAAAACTACAACAGTTTTTCTAGAATCCTAGCCAAGTGTAAAAATCATCATAACTCTGTTGTTGTTATGGATGAAAGACCTAAGTTAAGACCTTTGATCTGCAGGCCCAATAAACAATTAGAAAATATATATCCTTGATTAGATCTAAATGTTTGCCCATGTGTCCTCATGTACATGTCAGATAACGTGTACCAGAGTCTGTGTAATGAGTTCCCTCAAGACATCTGTAGTCCTTCAGCAGGACTGGACGGCCATTCATGGGGAATATGTTATAAAGCAGCACAGCAGTAACCCACCACCATTTGCACTTAAATTATACCCTATAGATGTTAGGAACAAATATTTTCAGGTGTCCACACACACCTGCAGTCACATATGTAAAGCCATAACTGAATAATCTTTCTAGTCAGCATCCAGTTTCTTTATGTAGTTGCTATGTAGGTATTGATTCTACAAAAAATTCCAGTGTATGTATTTTGAAAGAACAAACTTTACCAGAACAAGTCCTGCAGAGGTGGATTTACAACAACAGATTTAACCAATGGGTCAAAATAAAGTAAATGACAGATTTGTTGAACATGAAGAAACAAGACAAAAAACAAAAAAGACAAGCCTAGAAACAGTGAGGGTACGAAAGGACCCCTGACCTCTCTTTTGTGGGGAGATGCACCCTTAGAGATGAGCCAGCTCTACAGCTGGAAAGGTCAGCAAGCACACAAGGTCAAACCGCCATGGTCCTGCTATAGTCAACATCAAAGACAAGTCCAGGGTCTGTCATGCTCCTTCTGAGCTGGGTTGAAAACAGCAGCACTAATCCCACCGACCACTCGCTGCCGCTCTTATGGAGAGGACAGAGGTCAGATGGATGTACAAATCCTAATACGCTGATTCAGTTGTAGCAGCTTGCTAAACTTAAAATGCTGTCTTTGATGTGCATTGGGGATTTTGCCCTTTGGACCTGTCTTGTGTTTGATGAACAGAGAAAAGAATGCTACTGCATTAAGATATGCCCTTTGGTGAGAGCTTGTATTCAAAAACTGCTGCGTTTTCTTCTTTGAAAGCAAACTGAACATTTCTTGTTAAAGGATAGAGCTTAAATGAATGATTCATGAGTCTTAAAAATAATGGTCTCCATAGTGATCTGCGGGGAACACAACTTCAAAGTAAAATGTGATGAAATGTTGAAAATGTTTGTCTGCTCTATAAGCTTCTTAGGTGGGAACTTTAAGGTCACAGTGGAACATTATTACCTATGACCACAGGAGAGAGGGTTGATTTTTGAAAAGCCAGTCACCAGACTCCTTTACCTTCACAAGTGCCCTTTTTCTCACCCCATCTTTGAAGGAATTTTAATGGAAAACAACCAAGGCAGATTTTGGAAATGAGATTATTGGTCAACTCTGTGCAGCTGCCCACTGTCTAATCTCCTCATGACAGCTAGGAAATGAGGAGCCTCTTATCATCTGTCATTCCTGCTAAATCCTGTGTGCCCCTTGAACCAGCTGTTTTAAAACCTCAGGTTTCTCTACAGAAACCCGAACTTCTACTGCCATCATTTTAATATCTTAGTCTGTTTTACAGTAGGAGTGTGACAGTGTATTTTAGTACCTCAGTGCAAGTGTGTTTACTGACTGACTCAGATAAGTTTCACCCTCTAATTAAACATGACTGTCTGGGTTGATTGTTGAAGCTGCAACTTATTAAACCACCAGCTGGGAGGAATCAGGAAACCAGATAAGGAACTGTTAGCATTATCTGTGCTATTTGGTCAGTCTCAGTAGGATGTTTGTGAGGATTAAGTAGATTTTTTTTCGGTGTCACTAGTAAAAGATGAGATGCTCCCAACATGCCAGAGCTATAACTTAGTTTGATTAACTTATCATTCTCAGTGATATCAGTGTTAACTGCTTAGATGTAAGCAAAAGGTGAGAAATGGATACAAATAAAATGCACATTTATCAAGTGGACATTAAATATCAGTTTATTGTGATAAGATAAACATGGATTGATATAATCAAAATGGCAAAATGAAGAACTTAACAGAAAATGAACAATGATGGGTGATAACAACATGTGTTTTGTTTTGCAGATACGTACAATTATATGACAGTAATGTCCATGAAATTTTCAAATGCAGGCACATGCAAGGAGAAAGTTTTAAAGCAATATAAATATAGACAAATTAAGTGTAATTATTGTAGTACACATACTTACAATGAACCATTTTGTACAGTTTTAGGTTCAACCAAATTCTTTTGTTTTCCCATTTTAACAAAACAATCAGTGCACAAATGCATTCCGGTTTAATGGATGCTTCTCAGTGATGATAAAAGGAAATCTTTTGAGAGCTTACAGCTCTCTGGATTTTCCCAACAGTTTTCATTTTCCCTGAAGGAGCGTCACTACACCAGGGTCATGACCTTCAGAGAAGCAGGCTGGAACCGTCGTATTTTCTTCTTTAGGGCTCGGGAGGCTTTGATGCGACAAGCTGATGGCTCAGGACGTGGAAGCTGTTGCAGGGGCCGTCCAGCAGCGGTGGGCCCCATTGCAGCATCAGCCCACACCAGACCTCCGTCCTCCTCATGGCTGTCCAACTGATCTTCCTCGTCCAGGGACAAGCTGCTGTCAGAATCCGAGAAGGACTGGAAACTGCGGCTGGACTCGCTATCTCCAAAGCGATTGGTGGTGTTATCACTCATCTCCCCTTCGCTGCTTTCAGCGATAGTGGAGTGAAACAGTGAGGCACATTCAGCTGAATACTCTGACTCACATCTTGGTGGGTAGAGGCTGGACACATGGAAAGGTGCTGGAGGGTATCTGGCATTAAGACTGTGGAGGAAAGAGTTGGAGGACATAGAGGATTGGAAGGGCCGAGGCTGCCTTATCCACTGGCCTGGCTTGGCACTCATTCCACGGATGATCTGTATGTTCCCCTGTGCCTGAACATGGGGCTCTATTGACCTCTGACGCTGAGCACACGAGGCCTGGAACATCTCCACTCCAGATGGCCATTTGGCAGACCCCTGCCTCCTCCTCCTCTGTTCTACAGGCTGCTCATATTCCACACACTGTCTTCGGCTTTTGGTAGACTTAGTAACAGCAGGAATTGGATGTGGCTTAGGGTGGACTTTGTGGGTGTACATGACTCCTGGGCTACAGTGGCTGGAGTCTGAGCTTGAGCCTTGTCTGCGCTCCTCTGTATGACAGGTGGGAAATTTCTGGGTCACCTTTCCCTTTGCAGACCTTTTCTGCTCTCCCTTGGTTGCACCACTGGCCTCTCTGGTCTTCTCACCAGAGGAATATCCATGTTGCTGCCTCACTGCTCGAGGCTTCTCACTGCTTTTTCTTTTCAGCTTCACAGCTTTGGTTTTACGGTCTGCCTGTCTTACCTTGACTCTCTGAGATCCAGCAGGAACAAATTTGGCATGCACAAACTCAGGTGAAGTTGTGTTACCAGACTGAACCTCGAAGCCTTGACTCTCCTCTGAGCTGTGAGCCATCGCTGTTTTTTGTCTATAGCCCTTTCTCTCTGGTTTTGACTCTAGATTATCCACATATCTGTTCTCTGAATGGCTTCTCACCATACTGCCATATTCTCCTTGGGATTTATCAGTCTTCCTCAGAGATGTAGTGGTAACCTCGTCAGAGCTGTACTCCCTCATGGAGACAGGATAGGAGTACCGATATGAAACCTCTGGGGCTTTCACTGATTGTTTGTGGTTTGTGCTAGAAGCTGTCTCTTGATCAGAGTATGTCATGCAGTTTCTCTTCTCGTCACTGTTTATTGGGATGATGTTTGTGGGCTGGGCTGGAAGAGGATGCAGCATAGACTCTTTTTTACACACTTCAGGAAATGCTGTTACAACTTCGGCAGGTTTTCTGGGATAGTCACTGTGTGTCAGCTGAGTCTCTGTGCCTATGTCACTCTGAACTTTGCTCAAGCCGCGCTGGATGAGCTTGTCAATGTAACTCAGGGTTCTGGTATCATTCACAGGAGGTCCATGGGCCTCTAGAAGTCCAGATGTGGCCAGGTCACCTCCACTGTAAAAAATTGGGCTCTGGAGAGCCACAGCGTGCAATGGGCTGGGGTAGTGATATATTTCAGCGCCACTGCGGGACACCAGGTTGCTCTGAAACTTGGGATCCATGGGAGAAGTCTTCAGGCTTGGGCATACGGAGGGTTTCTTGGGATCGACGGATTTATAGTAGCTTGGTCCTTGAGCCATCATCCTATCAAGATCACCTGACGGGGAAGACAAAAATATTGATAAACTTTTCAAAGCACTCATCTAAAAATATATTTTATGTAATTACGCAACAAAATACATGTTGAGCTACTTAGTAACAACAATTGTGAACATGAGAGAACTCAGATATTTAAAGATATGATTACCTGTTGACACAGGCCTGGGTCGTGCTTGTTCAGTGCATGCTGTGTTTGCTCGGATCCGGCTGCTTCCCAGATGGAGGCCAGTAGCCCGAGGAGCGTTGGGCTGGTTAGTGCTCTCATCCGCAGAGCGCCGGCGGCAGACTTCAATTTGTGATGAAGGGCTAATGTGCGAATTAGCAGGGCTCATGGGACGAAGGAGAAGGCTTGTCTGGGAGGATGACAGACACTCACTGTACACAGAAGTGCACGAGTTAGACAGGGAGCAGGAGCCACCATCGCTGAGCTCATAAAAACCTGGGGAGATCAGGAACAATTACATGTGAGTATATTGCTAAATATTTCATGTCATGGTAGAATCTGTGTATGTTTTCAAACTAGTCGTAAAGTAAATGGCTGTAAGGTATTTTGTGCGAGTGCGTTTCTACACACCTGAACTTGGTCTGCTGTCACTCTCCAGCTGTTCTGTGGAGGCCTTGTTCACGTCAAGCTTTAACTCGTTGATCTGTTGGTCCAGCTGCTGCAAGTGAGTCTTCAGGCCCACATCCTGCTTCCGAAGACGGGACTGTTAAACACAATATACAAATACATTACAATTTAGCCAACACCCCAACGATATGTGCCAACCAAAAAGTCAAATTAGATTTTCTCATGAAAGGACGATTACGAGGGTGTGGACTGGTGCAAGCTCCTCAAGCAGATACATGCATGCAAGAACATACAAGGTGCGTGTACTGGAAACAAAGGTAAAAAATCTGAATGTAGGTTAGAAGGCTCTAATTTAGCGAAGATTAGGTGTTTTGTTCTGAAAAAGGATGCTCTTATGTATAGCCATCAGAAAAACAAAAGCAGCTCAGCTGTGGCTGATGATTAACCCCAGCAGGACATGGGGGAGCATGGAAGAAGCAGTGGTGGGTAACTCATTTCTCCCCCACAGCCTGGGCCTGGCCATTGTGTAAACTACTAGAGGAGAAAAGCTTGGGGGTTGGGGTGTAGGACTGTTTGCTCTGCAGCTAAAGTTGGACATTTACAGTAACAGTTTCTAAAATAAGGGCTGGGCTAATAAAATGCACCTTTTAAATAATGTTTGAATATTTTAAGATCAATTTAGAATTGTTGATTTCTGTGGAAATAAAGTAAGACATCGCAACAAGAACTAGTCTATATGTCTATTACTGTTATTTTAGATGGGTTGTTGTGAGTTTTCCCTTAAGTCAAGCGCAGCACCTTAATCCCTGCACTTCTAACACCCGCTTCAGTGGAAAAAACTATGTCATGGAAAACTAACAGCTAGTTGTCTCTAACACTACGAGGTCTCCTTGGACTGAGATTCTCTCTGGGTGTCTCTCACAGCAAAAACGGCCGTTTTTAAAAACACACTAACATTTTAAAAATTTCCTGGCATTAGTGGTTAATGATTGCGGTTTACCCCCTGCAGTCCACACACGCACGGTATGCGTGCGCACACACAACTCAAAGTCCCGTTGGTGCTGCAATGAACCTTGATTTATGACACCTATCCTGCTTCCTACCCCCAGCTGAGCGCATGAAAGTGTGTCTGGTAATAATTGAAGACTGAATGCACATGAGCATCAGCTGACGGCGAGATTGAAACGGACGATTTTACTCCAAGGACATTTCCACCGTAAATGTGTACATTTAGTCAGTCCACTCGTTGTAAACAAGCAAAAATAAAATAAAAGTACTACAGTGACAAACTATTGCATACACGCAATACCACTAGATGATAGTTTACTTTATTTAGTTTAATGGTGTTTGATTTGAAAGACTTCCTACCAGCTGTTGCTTCAGCGATGTCAGAGTCGCCTCCAGCCGCTGCTCCTCAGCCCCCATCACCCTGGGATCCTCTTTGCCTGCATGGACTGAAGTCACCGGCTCCTCTTGGTCCATCTTGAGCGCCCAGCTCACCATGTCGCTCTGTCTGTCTTTAAGCAGATGTAGCTCCTGCAGCCCGGCCAGAGCAGCCTGCAGCCTCTCCCCGACCCTGCTGCGGTCCGGTCCTGCTGCAGCAGTCATCATTCCCACACTAGACCCCTTCCTGCTCAGCATGCTGGAGAGTGGTCTGCAGGCATAATCCAACAAAATCTAAACGCTGTAAAATAAACGTCCTCCTTCAGACTGCACTCCTCTGAGATAACTACTTGGTTCGTCACTGTCTTGCTGCTGCTCCTGACCTGTTTGGTTTTTAAACTACCTGTTAGAATAAATCTTGAGTTCAAGATGAGAGACTGAGCTCCTCCCACAGACCAAATGGGCTCCCTCCCTATTGGCCACTGGGTCCCAATGAACATTTGGCACTAATCCTCCCCATTCAAGTCCTCACTGGAGCTGCCCAGGCACGTACTTAAGTTCGTCTGCATAATACCACATGGCACGGTGGGCATATTATTGTGCTATTTCCACCACTCTTTTGTTGTTATTATCCTCTTCAATAGCAGACTAAGCTAAAATAGGATGCGTGTTCAGCTTTGTGCGGACAGGAAGGTGAATGGGTGAATAAATAGCATTTATTTATACTATCATGAGGTAACTACATGCACGAACACAATTAGTCACATGAAAAAAGTATTTCATAAAATACAAGTATTTCAAAAAGTATATTTCTGGGTAAAACTGTTTAAATCGCATTTTCACTGATGGGATCTGCAGCAAAACTTCAATAAAGTCCTCATTCATATGACATCAAGGCCCATTTCAATTCACTACAAACAAACGTATATAATAGTAATTTTGCTTGGAGCTAAATACTTGAAGAGCAAAACAAAATCGTGAACTCAAATACCCTGTGAAGGTGAATGGCGCCGTCTTGTGGCAGTAAAGGTTGCTACAGTTTCACTGTAACTGATGACGTTGTACTGTGCTGAAACATCTGTCGCGTACATATAATACTGACATTACCTTAAAATTCAAATCTACACTTGGTAATAATGACAATTATTTTTTTTTGGAATGGAAACATGTTAACACCAACTGCAACCTCACATAATACATACACATCTTGTGATACTTTTCCTCTGTGACTACATGTTTTGTGGTTAAAAAGCATTGGAAAAGACCAGCAGGGACATTAAAGACACTTTAATGGCATTTTTTCAAGGAAAAATACCCTGAAACCAGGTGTGGTCAAAAAGTTTGTCATATCAAATTATGGAAGTATCGTTTTCTGTTTCATCTTTGTTGTATATTTTGCATTTCTTTGTTCTAATTCATCATCTCTTTGTGGTTGTTTGCATCAGATATTTCATTCAGTAAAATCTGACTTTCAAACAAGAAATAATGATAGTTCTGTTGGTATGCATGCTCTGTTATCAGTGAGCAGGAGAAGCAATATTAGATAAAACATCTATGACTATAGTACATTCCCTTAGCAAATCAACATAATTACCTGCCTTATACAACAATATCACTATACTATCACAAGTTGTTCATGATTTATCAAATGAAACACGTGTTCCCATTGTCATTAATCTGATAACAGATAAATAAAAGAATGGTTGAACCCTCATCACAGGTGAAGGTAACATGGCTGCTACAGACTACTCTACTCTTTGCATTGTATCACAGATGGGCAGATTCTTGCATGCTGATGTCTGCAGCTATCTTCAAGCTGGAGTTCAAAGGAAATTCCAAAATACCAAGGGGAGTGTACGACTATGTGACTATCACACACACACACACACACACACACACACACACACACACACACACACACACACAATCCGATAAAGCCAAGATAAGATGATTAAAGTATCTTTAATCCCAGTTTAATAAACCCGTTTTCCTTTTCACTAATATGTGGATTACATGGTTAATGGGATTTAGTCACCTAATTTAAAACTTGTTTTTGAGACACTAGAGGGCAGTGTCACACTGCTTCTAACTCTTGTGACAGTTTTATACTTTGACACGGAGGTGGTGAAAAGTCTACATTTTACTCTCAAATGTGAACTTGAATTATCCAAGGTGCAAAATGAGTCAGTTTAAACCCCTTTAACTCTTTAACCAGTGCAGACAATGACAATTTTGCTGAGATAAAGAGACACGTCACTTTTCTTGTTTCCTTCTCCCTCATTGCTAAAACATATCCCCATCACATTGTTGGTGGACTTTTGTAGGCCCCTCATCAGTTATAGCAAATTCATAGTGCATTGTAAAACCTACGCCTCTCAGACATAGCTGCATGTCTTACAACACTGCATTGTGATGCCTTGATGCCTCTCTGTCTCCATCTCCTTCAAAGCATTTCCCTCAGGGTGATATCAGCTGGGGTATTTCTCCAAAATGTGCCCTCTTTTTAGCTATGAAGTGTGGGCTTTGTTTTGGAACCAGTAGGCTCTCCTAACGTCATCTTCCTCCTACTAAAACAATTTGCCTACCACTTTGTGAGTCTTAATCCAATCAACAAGCTTTTCCTCACCGGAGGCTTCTCTTTGTGTGGCTTTCACTTTGTTTTGTGAATTTATCAGCATATTGTCCATCTTCCCTCCATTTCTACCTCTCCACTTAAGAAATGATAAAGCAACCAGATGTTGATAACAAAATAAAAGCACACGGGCAGGGATTCCTCTACCTGTATTCATCAACAGTCACAGTTTGTACCTGCTCAGGTACGTATGGATGGGAACAATGGCAGAATGCTGCCACAAACAGGATGCGTGGGATGGAAGTCTGAGAAGTAAACATGGGGTGTTGTCATATGTGGGACTGAGTGAGTGTCTATGTGTGAGAGAAGGAGCCGGGAAGCGAATCTGTTGTCAGCTCTGTGTACATGGAAAAAACAAGCTTTTCACATGTAGGTATTATGAGCTTACAACTTCAAAGGAGAAAAATCTGATATCATACAGAAGACACTCTGATGCTTAAAAAGTGAATTCCTATAATGGGTGTTGTTGATGTTCAGTTGTTTCCGGAGGTCTGTGTATTTTCGCATATTTCTTTGTGTGTGTCCTTGCTGCGTATCAGGGGATTCCCATACAGGTTGTCTGAAAATCCTTCTCCCAGATATTCTGTCATCAACAATAACAAAGGTTTTCAGGGATCAAAGTGGCCTCTTATGACAGAGCCCCCTCGCTCGGACACCTCTGGCCACTGCGATGGTACAGCAAGAATTTGTTGTTTTAATGAATGAATGAATGAACAAAGAAACCTACTTTTTGATGTTAACACACAGCCAGTCATCAGATGTCTTCCTCTGCTCATGAGTCATGAGGGGAGATTATAGAATTAGATTTTATTTCCAAGAGTTTTACTGGTGTATCTGTACTTTATCTTCAGTTTCTTCTTTGTGTCCTTTTATGGACAGTCAACCAGTGAAATCCTCTCTGTGTTTTTTGGTGTTTTTAATACCAAATTTTTTCAATTCCCTGCGTGATTTCTAGTCTAATCTGACCCAGGAGACACGTTAGGGATTCCAGCAGGCTCACAGGGGAATCCTTGGGCTTAAAGGTCTGAAACACAAAGCAGAAATCACATTTACAGTATTACTGTAAACATTTTAGGCTCTTCTAGTGAAACCTATAGCCCAAACTGCATCAAAGAATCATAACCTATCATTGTTCTTTTGACTTTGACTTATGAGGTGTAACAGTTCCCAGGATTTTACAAAGTATTATGAGATATGTTTGCAAGCTGGTAGTGCCTACAGATACTGTCAAAACCTACTTGAGGGCAGAAGCGCAGACAGTCGCTGCACAATCCACCATGTCAGTTTCCAATTCATTGTCAGTGGAGCAGCTCCTGGATTTATCTCCTGATGAAATCCTAGATTAGAAGTTTGTTTCTGCGGGATTTTGCTTTGATTGAGAGTTGTCCATGGCAAAAAATGTTGAATGAAGTGTATAATGTTGGCGATCTCTTTAAGGGTACTATTTGATCCAGTTAGCATATTTAATTAAATGACACGGTGGGATATAAATGAAACTGTATATTGTAGTATTTCACCAGTTTGTTTAAAAAAACACTAATATTTAGTAGTATTTTGAGGCACTAAAAGGACGTTCAACCAGCATTTGTGATAGCCGACTGTTTCAAGTGCATGTGGAGACTTGTACCCAGTGGTGGACATGATTGGCCATATCTCTCTCTATCATCTTGTCCACTACGTGTTGAACTACCTCTTCAGACTTTCAGTTAATTTGCCCTTAGAGTGTGGCACCCCTGCACATGAGAGAGACCTTTATGCTGTACGCTCGCAAAATTATCTCCTCATCAAATTTTATTTGAGCTGAACAAATTTTTGTTTATACAGCAAGTGGAGGCGACTTGCTTCCATGCCATACTCCTGCAAATCATAAAGACATCGGTCTAAATTAACTGATCTAGCATCGCCTTACATATGAATGTATGCCGCTGCTTTCAGCCAAGTTCCAGTAGATGGTCTATGCCTCTTGTGTGACAAGCTGGTTTGGAAAATGCCTGTTTTATGGAGTTTGTTAAGGGGTACAGTATGTGACGTACAATTGGCATGAATGTGATGTGAAGGTTTTATCATATTTATATGTTTACACCTGCTTCACCCACAAGTGTTTTATGAGGGTTTGAGATAACTTATGTGTGTACAGTACATGTCTGTTTGGGATTCAGAAGGAAAAATACTAAATGAACTGGACTCATGTCTGAAAGACATCTTTTACCTGGGGACGGCTGCATTTCAGATATGGATGTAAAAGTGTCAAGCTCCATACAAGGGTGACTTATCATGGTGAGTCTCAAATGGTCTGTATACTCTTAGGCAAGGAGGCAGATTTGGACATACTTAACTGACCTTGTCTGCATAGCTTTGCTGACCTATGTGACCTTTGAGCCTCTGCTGAATGTGGAATTACTATTAATAAAGAGGAAAACTACTACACTGGCGATATTCACAATTAAATGACACACAATATCACCATATCTTATGGCTTACTAAATGTCTCTGCTCATTTTCTGCCCAAACACCAGAAAAGACCAGGCATTTATTTCTTTTTCTGGAAATTGTTATTGCAGCTCTGGAGTTGGTACTTTATTTTTATTCAGAATTGAGCAACAGTCAACATGTGAAATAAAATAGGACAGACTGAAGGACACTGGCATTTCTTTTGTTGGTCTTCACTGTGGAGAAGTGGTTGAGTCAGCAGATGTCTGGGTAACACATCTGCAATTCAAGACAGTTGTCTTGTGAAATTGTGCATAAAGAACTGCAGTTCTTAAGACAGGAGTGTTTCTGTTCTAGCTGTTTTACCTTGTGGTTTTAGAGATAGAGATGTCTGCCAGTCTTTGTCTGGACTGAATTGTCTCAACAACTAGGCGTACTGGTGGATTGCCTTTCGGCGCAGAGGATGAGGTTATGAGGTTCATATTTGTGAACTGAAGTGAATTGTTCAGCTAGCACTGGATGGATTGTCATGAAATGCATTACACTTTTCATTGTTTCACCCAGGATCAATCCATATGTGATTGATTTTTTCATTAGCTCAATCTAAAAACTAACATAAAAACTAACATGGTAATTGTGGTAAACTGTGGGGCTGCAAAGATAACTACTAAACTAAAGTAAATAATTTCATCCCCTTATTCTCCTTCTCTCTTACAAACAGATACATTATATAGATCAACATGTCTGTTCAGAAGCCTGTGAACTGCAAATTGTGGATTGCAGTGAACACCATCCCTGCTGGCATAGAAAACTACAATACAATGACAGTTGTTGTGTCCTTTGTCCTGTGTGGACTGTTTATGTATGTTTATCAAGATGGTGGCAGAGACATAGAAGCCTGGTTTAGCTGCAACAATCGAGTTTCCTCTCCTTCTGAAGAAGGGCAGCTATTTTGCCAGAGCAAGTTTCTTCTTGTACGCAGGAAAACCAGCAGACGTGGCTTTAGACATCCACTAAGCTATCTCAGTGCATTTGCAACACAAACTCAGACTGAGGAGAACCAAACCTGCCTTGTCTAAACTTCCCTCATGTCTGATCAGCATCTGATTCTGGCATCAAAACTTGAGCTTGTGCTGAGATATTTAGCCCTCATGCGTGGGTTCATAAGAATATAACCTCAGGCTATACAAGTTGAGTTCTGAAGTGCTGTAGCCTCTGTCTTCACACAGGTGTGCAGTTTTAAGAGCCCTCTTTATTTGCAGAATTGCTTGAGGTTTTTCCACCTGTGGGGAGTGTGGCAGAATTATCTGAGTCCTCAAAGTGGCATTATAATCTTTTTGCTCACACAGAATTATTGTTGTTTATCTGCTTTCCTTTGTTCGCAGACAGAGCAAAGTGAGGTCTTGCTTCAGATGTCTGCTTCCAAAACATGAGAGCTTAGCTGCTCACCGCTGATGATGACTAAATGTGCTGTGTGTATGGCGACCACGACCCCAACCCCCATCTGCCAACCCAAAGCAAAACAACCTGCAGCTCTCGCCTTGGTGGTACTCAACAGAAAAACACCAGACTCAGGTAGAATCCCCAGTGTGAGCCTGGATGTGAGAAAATTACATGTGATAGGTTGACAAACTCAGACTCATAACAGTGTAAGCCGGTTCAATCATAATAATACATCAGAGCACATTAATTTGTACTAGAGAGGAGATCAAATGTAAAACCCGAGGCTGACCCCTGAACACTTGCTCCTGAACCCTTCACCCCCCCCTCTGGGGTGCTAATCCTCCTGGAGCCCTCCGTGGGAGCTCATGTGGCCCAGAGGAAACGGACCGAAAGAAGTTGAGGCTGACAGCACCAACACAGCTGGCCTGTAAATAGAGCTATTCGGTGGGACTGGAAGCCTCCTAGCTCCCACTTTCACAGATGTGACCCTGATGAGGAGGAAAACCCACTAGTCATGCCCCATGCTCACCATATGCTCGCCCCTTCAGAAAGCACACTCCTTGGTGAACATTGTGTGCTGGCCAGTGATCTGATGGCTTTGAGAGGAGTACGTGAGTGTGTTTCATTAGACACAGGACCACACAAGACTGTTGTTGGGTATTTCCATAAACATTTGAAATAAAAGGCTACATCTATCATAGGCACAAGATTAAAGTTTGATTTTGCACAAACAAAGTCTTGGGGCCGCTTTCCCAGAGCCATCATAGAGTCAGAATCCACTGAAAAATGTATCTTTTGTTTTTGAGGTGTTTCCCCACAACCTCTTCAACATGTATGTCATTGAAGCTATGAGCAGACATTTATGGGGGAAGGATCACATTTTCTTTAATTTTACCACACTTTCTTCTAAGAGACCAACATCAAATTAACAAAAGTTAATCTGCCATATAATGGAAATGAATATGGCAAACAGGGATCAGAACAATAAGAAAAACAATTTCAATGAATTTTTCCCAGAGGAGGAGCAATTATCTTTCCTTCCTATCAGGGAAAGAGTGAGGATTAGGAGTGTTTGTAACAAGATAATGTGCAGCAAATGTTTGCAAATTCCTCAGAATCACTCCTCACATATTTGAGAGCTCTGAACTGTACTAGGAGACTGTTAAAGTCCTGTTTTATACTGAATGATATCCTCCTTCAACCAGGACACGACACCTTATATAGAAGAAGCCAAAGGTCAAGTGTGGAGCACATGGAGCCATTTATAAAATGTCAGAGAGTGGTTGATGGAGGCTGTGGGAAAGTTTTATCTGTTGAATGGCTTAAATGTTCTTTTCTTGCTTGTCCTCGCTTCTCTGAAGGCTCGGGCTGTATTATGTTTATGTAGGAAAGAGAAAAAAACCAAGGCCATTTCAGTGTGGCAAGAAGACATGAGAGATGCTGGTTGATGTCATACAGGGGTGGTAAGAGGGCTCTGCTGCTTTTATTGGTCCTATATTTCTCCTGACAAGGCCAATACAAAGACCTCGTATACGTCCTCCCAGTATCACATATCAGGTCAGGTATTTGAAAAGGTATACAGCCAGACAACTATTTGAATCAGTGGCCCAGCTCTGAATTAATTCATCGTTGTGTTTGGATGACACATAGGTTTTGATGAATTGGCTGATAGCGCAGACGGGTCCTGAGTTTCCCAGCTGCTTGAGCCAAAGGTTGGTTAGCTTGATTAGAAAGGGAAATTTTGGGGTGAAATAAAAAGATCCCTGACATTTTCTTGTGGCAAAAAAGTTGTGAACTACAGGGTAGAGGCAGAGGCCAAGGCCCAATAATATAGCCCTTTTCTCCAAGGCCAGGTCTGACGCATGGAGCCCGACGCTCTGCAGGTTGGGACAGAGCAGGTCTGTGTGGTGAGCCAACCACAGAAACCCTGTCACCTCTCTGAGCTGCACGGAAATCCCTGAGTACTGTCGCTGACAGCATCCCACAACAGCCACATGTTGACTCTGTTAATTTGTGAAGCTTCACTCGTATTTTGTAACACACATAAAAATGTTTGCGGACTATTTGATTTAGGAAACTGGTAGTTAGCCAAAAGTCATAAAGAATTACATTAGGAATGAATTTAATTAAAATAACTGAACCAATTCATACAAAATTTTCATAAAAGGTTTAAGGGAAATGTCACTATACTATAGGGATAAAACATATGTGTTAGTATATTAGTAAGACATATTGTTACCTTTAGATAATGCAAAACTAGTGGTTTAGCCCAGTATATAAATACTGCTGACTGTATTAGTATAGAAACAAGTGAAGTTTTATTTATCTTTTTATTTAACTCTTGGCGAGAAAGTTAATTAGCACTTTTAACAATATTTTCTAACAATTCTTCTAATGATGTTCCATGCTGAATAATATACTACAGCAAACCACATAATTAACTATAACTGTGGAGTTCTAGAGTGTCATTAATAGTAACAGTATAAGAAAGTTGAAGGACTGTACATGGCCAGCTATCCAGGCATTTGAGGACACACATTTTGTACTGAAAGTGAATATTTTTTGCAGATTTTCACCCATTAACATTTATCTTATCAAATGTTGGTTTTGGAATTTGTGCACCTCTACTAACCACTGTGGACTTGTTAGAAACAAATTGATGGTGGCATGGGATACCATGCAATACCATGCCACCAGCGTTGGTTGGTCAGTCCAGCACTTGAAACCTATCAGCATGTTGTATGGATTGCCATGATGTTCATGATCCCCAGAAAATAATTCTACCCCGTCTGGCCCAACACAAAGTTATGCTGTTTCCATGTGGCGGATAACAGATTGGATGACATAGCTGTTTATATTGAAGGTGAGAAAATACAAAAGCAATGAAACATTTTATAATTATCACAAGTAAAGGATTTCAAAATTTGTAAAACCATAAACCGTACCATAAACTGTTATTGTTAAACTTTCCAACATTGAAAGAAAACAGGTTTCTTGTGATAAAATCTGTCCCACCACCTTAAGACGACATGCCAAAGATCCTGTGAGGTCCAGCTCTCGTCAGATCCCCCTGCCAGTTAAAACCACCATTTACTGATTAGTTCCTATCAGTTCTCTGTTTGACAGGGATGTGCACAGTGAGAGGCCTGGGTATCTCCTTGGGTATCTGAGCTATGTAAACTCACTGCTGTGGGTCCTGGTGCAACAACTCCTTCCCCCAAGCCGTGCAAGGATGGTGGCAAAGGTAAAAAATAACAGATTACTTTCACGGCTCTGGTCTGGATGAGTCACAGATAGTGTCGTCACCCTGATCAGACAAAGAGGAAAAGGAAAGTGCCAGGCTGCCATTTTTATCAAGATTGCTCATCTCTCACTCAACTGCAAGAAGATGTAAGAAATGTTGCCAAATATTTCATGTGATCATAAATATGGGTACTGACCACATCATTGCTATCTTTCTGTAATGCAATTACAATGATTGCCCGTACAAGTCATGGTCTTGTTACAACTTGTCAAACATTATTTTCTCCTGTTTCTGCATTTTGATACATTTCCTACTTTTGATGACCTTTTGTACTGTTTCAGATGTTCTTAATTAACGCATGTCCAGTGTAGTGCACTCAAAAAATGATTTACACAGCAGTTTAAACTCTAATTATGTGTTTGTGTTTAATGTTTGCTAAGTTGCTATGTAAGGACTTGTTGCTCCAAATCACCACACTTTCTGTGGCCTGTGGCAATAAATGGTTACATCACTCAGTTACACAGACTATAAAAGACAAATGTTACAGCATTTTTTAAAGTGCATGGAAGAGGTACCCGCAACTACAACCAATAGCGTAAAATGGCTTTGCATAAGTGAACAGGAACTTGTGGCGCCTGGAGAATGACTACACTCTACTAAGTGGGTTAAATGAAGAGTTAAATTTGGATGTGCTAAACAAATTGAAATTCTAATGAAAAAGTATTAATGATATGCAAAGAAAAATATCAGGATTGGGAGCAGAGTTAGGAGCCAGACATAACTAAATCACATATAAAAAGCCAATAAAAACTTTGCATGAATGCTTTCTTGTGCCACCGAATATTAGATTATGCAAGTAATCCTTTCAGTCAGCGATGGCTTGGAATTCGAGGAGGCATCGAAGGCCAAGTTGTGTCAAGCCGTCAACTCCTTTCGCCAGCTCGTCACTATGCAGTCCCTGCTGTTTGTGATTGATGACTATGGCTTATATATGACCTAGCTCAGTGAGGAGTCTTCCCAGCACTCACCAACACAGAACACTACAGGATTTTACTCAGCTTACATCATGGTAAAAAGAGCCATAATGTAGCCCCATATTTTTTGAATGTTGATATTTTCTTGAGAGCACAACAAGTAGACACCTTGATATGGTGGGCTAAAACCCAGCATATGTCCATGAGGACTCATAAAACTTACATCTCGACCGGATGGATTAAGTGGATTTCGAACTCGAGAATGGAAAAACATGTCTGCATTGATACTTCTTTCATGGTTTTTGATTTCAGTTGGTATTTGCCAGACATTCATCTGAGTTGCAACATAAAATGACAGTGTAATGTTTTCATAATCATAAGCTTTCATTGTTTTGGGTTCAATCCCAGCATGGCAACATCACAGCTTCATCTTCGGGTGCCAACTGTGAGCATCACACCTGATTTTACTGACAGCTTTAGTGATTGCATTTCATATGCTGCAGTTACTGCAGTCAAAATATTTGTCTCAGTGCCTGAGAAATAGCATGATGCGGGGTCTAAACAAAATATACACACAAGAAAGAGGTTGTTGTTGAAAATCATGTTTGCTTATTCTCTAAATAATTTCAGTCATAGCCATGCTTCAATTTTTGCTTTGGAAATTCTTTGGGTGGAATCATTTACAGATGACAAATCACTGGCAGAACAGCGAGGCAGAGACAGCGAGATAACAGAGAGGTACTGAGAGTGTGGGAAGGGAAGACAAAGTGAGAGAGAGTGGGCAGTGTCTTTCGGTCTATCTGTGTGCATGTGGACTTTTTGAGCAGTGGGGGGAAGTTTGAAGTCTGAATTATCTACATTGTTTGAAATCCCCATCCCTCTTGTGTCTTGGCAGACAAGGCACAGGCCACTGTGTCCATGTGGGTGACTGTAACTGAAACATTCCGCGCAGGGTTCAGGACGGGGTTCTTCTTGACTCATCGTCCGTCATTGCATAAAACGTGCTCTCTGCACTGAAGCAGCCTATTCTTCTGTCTGTGGTGAGCCAGGCAGTAAATTCTCAGGGACCTCATTGTTGAAAGCTCCATCACTTCCCTAGATGCCTTGTATCTGCCTTATCCACCTCCTGTGAATATCTACAGCAACACCCACACAGAGCATAATACATTGGCTGAAGCATCAGCATTCCGCTCAGTGATACTGGAGTAGTAGCAGTAATGTAGTAGCAAAAGGTAAAGACCTAGACCTGCAGGTGATTTGGTCTGCTGAAACTGAAGATTTCACTGAAACTGAAACTGAAAATTAGGACAATGCCACTCTGAAGCTATTTGAAACTTGAAGCTTGAAGCTTCCCATTATAAACACCACTGTTGCTTACTGAGCGACTCTACGGGAGCACTGGTGTTAAGTCCCTTAACTTTGACTGAGAGTAAATCCTGTGGATCCTGCAGATAATCTGCGTTTGAGTTTATGAGTCTAATTTTAAATGTGAATGTGTTTATGTGGCCAATTCTTTTTAATGCAATTTGGAGAGGAGTGAAAAGCTCTCCTTGGGGAGTGAACGGGCCTAGGTAGCCCTCACATCTGAAGAGGAGCATAATGGGAAAGCAAACATTGATTACCAAGGCCTCTTTAAAAGGAGCAGCATGCAGTGAGAGTGAAATGCTGCACCTGAACAAGCATGTGTGTTTATGTATGTATGTGTTTACTTTCATGTTCATGTAGTGCATGTGGACTGGAATTAACTGTATTTTAATGAGTGCATGCATAGTTTCTTCACTGATTAGTATGTTTTGGTGTCTGATCTCTGTAAATATATGTGGACTCCAAGCAATGTGATTTTAAGTGATGATTGCCTGGAGATTTAGGATACCAGCTGTATAGCTGCAAAACCTGGACTTGTTGGATGTCATACCTCCTCTCTATAAATTAATTGTGACTATTAACAAAACAAAATAATATATACAGTACAGAGTAGAAGCTGATGACATTTATAGAACATATTATATAATAGAGGACAACATAAGCTACACAAACTCTAAATCCTTTAATGATTTTTTAACCTCGCAGCCTGAACCTGAGTGAAATTTGCTAAGAAAAAATTAGCATCCAATTTTACAAGGCTTGCAGCTCAACATGGCAATGGTAAAATTGTATGCACACACAAGGAGCATTCATTAAATGTAAATGTTACGATGGAATAAGTGAATCAGATACTCTGGTGTTAGACTAATGTTCTAAACATCTAAACTGCTGTGTATTTATTACTTACCTTTTGCTTCTATTTAGTTTGGTATTAGTACTTTTATTCTTTTTAAAATTGATTCCCAGCACGACAGCCTTGTGCTGTGGTGTGTCGTGTCTCCTCAGGGACCATGGTTGTTGCACAGAGGGGCTTTCTCTGCAGCACACGGGCCCTCTTCACTCTGTGTTGACTTAGTAAATTACTTGGGATGTCAGGGCCAACCACAGCTTATCCTCAGAGAGGGGAGGTAGGTGTGTGTGTGTGTGTGTGTGTGTGTGTGTGTGTGTGTGTGTGTGCGCGCGCGTGTGTGTGTGTGTGTAT
>OMLM01005514.1:2003-24475 GCA_900302695.1 Helostoma temminkii | reverse complement strand
CCACAGGAGAGGAGCTTGATAGCTAAAGGCTCTGCCTCCCATTCTACATTTGGAAACTCTGGGAACCACAAGTAGACCTGCACTCTGAGAATGAAGTGTTCTGCTGGGATGATATGTTACTATGAGGTCTTTAAGGTATGAAGGAGCCTGATCATTAAGTGCTTTATATGTGAGAAGAAGAATTTTCAATTCTAATCTGGATTTTACAGGGAGCCAATGGAGGGAAGCTAATGTAGGAGAAATATGATCTCTCTTACTAATTCCAGTCAGAACTCTGGCTGCAGCATTTTGAATCAGCTGGAGGCTTTTTAGGGAGCTACTGGGACATGCTATTAGAAGGGAATTACAGTAGTCCAGTCTAGAAGTAACAAATCAATGGACTAATTTTTCAGCATCACTTTGAGACAGGATGCTTCCAATTTTCGAGATATTCCTCAGGTGGAAGAAGGCAGTTCTGGAGATTTCTTTTATATATGAGTTAAAGGAGATATCCTGGTCAAAGATGACTCCAAGATTTCTCACAGTAGTGCTAGACGCCAGTGTCATCTAAAGTAAGATATATGATTAGACATCGTATCCCTGAGGTTTTTGGGCCCAAATAAAATAACCTTGTCTGAATTAAGAAGTAGAAAATTGCGGGACATCCAGACCTTTATGTCTTTTAAACATTCTTGAAGTTTGACTAAATGATTTGTTTCATTTGGTTTATTGGCTAAATATAGCTGAGTGTCATATGCATAACATTGGAAGTTTATAGAGTGTTTCCTAATATTACTGCCTAGGGGAGATGTGTATAAACTAAAAAGTATCGGTCCAAGCACAGAACCCTGTGGGACTCCGTAATTAACCACTCCCTCATGACCATCGACAGGGTAAGGCGGTATTGCAAATAAATGGATGGACTTTTAACATCTAACTCACATTACACAACAGCATGGTGAAATTTATTTGGTTTTCTTTGTTAAATGCAGTAATTTTGGTGATGTACTGACTACATTGTAAACTTGCAATTGGTAAACTTCTTTAGTTGCTAATTCTGACACTAACTAGGGCTTGCCAGTTACAAGCACTTTGGAAAGCAATGAGTTTCCATCAGTTTTTTTTCTCTACTGGGCCGTGTTTTTTGTTTGTTTGTTTGTTTGTTTTTTTAGGATTTTAACAGGATTTTAATATCATTTCATTCAGCTGAGGCAAAGTAAAAAGTGAAGTAATAACTTATGATACCTAGTTTACACAATTTATTCAAAATATTTATCTGTACAATGCCACATCACTGTAAAAGAATCACCATTAATGGGCACTGAGAATATTGCAAATCTTTTAATTGTAGTGTGCTAAACCCAAGGGTATAGGGTAACCCTGCGTTTAAGGACACTTAATGTTTTGCTGGCAATAAAGTGACTTGTTTGTTTCTTTTGTTTAACCCATAATATGACAGGTCAGATACAGTGATAATGAAAAAGCAAAGAAGAAATCACCACCAACAATTTCTAAAGCGTGTGTGTGTGTGTGTGTGTGTGTGTGTGTGTGTGTGTGTGTGAGACAGAGAGTGACTGATTGAGGTGAATAGAGGTGTGAGGTTCAGAGTTAGGTCAACAATACTACTTTTACCTCTTGGACTGTGTCATGATCAGCTAATCACACACCACACGTACCAGCAGTTATATCAGTGTGCATCTATCTGACACATCTACAGGCAGGTCAGATCCAATCAAAGTGGTGTAGTCCTGTTCTCTGGCTCACCACATCCCACCTCCCTGAAATAATACTCATAATTCACGGGGAGCAGGAGGAGGGAAGTGGGAGGGCGGAGGAGTTTGCTCTTTAGCATCATTCAAAGGACATTTTGAAACTATCGCTCAAAATGACAGAGGAAAGCATGGGGGTGTGCAAGCAAAAAGGAAAAGGGGGGGTTGATGGTGCGGTGGGGGCTGTGCTCGGAACAATCACACTCATTCACACCTCTGTCGCCGATCCCTTCATCCCTATATCCTCCTATCCTTTCCCTTCCGAGTCCGCCAATTAATCGCAGTGAAAACATGTCTGATTGAATCTTTTCAAGCAAATCCTCAGGCTTGGGCTTTTGTTGGTCTACTCCTTGTCAACATCTATTAAAACAAGACTTTAAAGCTCCCGCCCCGGCCATCTTTCTCACAAAATATGGAGTGAGAGGAGGAGGGAAGTGGGGGGAAGACTGAGAAACTGGCCGGGGGAAGGTGTGGAGGACAAAAAGCACCACTGCAGACTGAACCCACTGTCCGCCTCATCCCTCTGCTTTTCAGTCTACCTCAGTGTCTCTCTCCTCTTCTCTCTGTCTTTCTCTCTCTCTTCTTCTGTCTTCCCAATAATGGGCTGTTTGTAATGCAGGAGGCGAACTCCACATCAATCACTCGCCCCAGTTTTCACCCCACCACCACCACCACCACCTCGTCCTCTACTGCAATAAATATGCAAATGAGCAGGAGCCAGTCATTGGTAATTTCAAGCTCGGCTCACTAGTGTTAAAAAAGGACACAAATGTATTAATTGCCGGCGGCCGGAGGAATCCCATTTTCTGTGGGCATTGATTACAAAATTGGTGTGAGGAGCTTTTTTTAAGGTACAACTGTTGTATGATGTGGTGTGTGTGTGTGTGTGTGTATGTGTGTGTGTTAAACTAGAAGCTGTAGAATAACAGATGTAGGGATGCTGATGTCATAGCACATAACCCCAATACTTATTTTGAGTAGAGATTCCTTAGATTGTGGTGTTGGCCAGCTTGTCACTCACTCACAAACTGGCAGAAACATAGAAAATTACTATTTTCTGGTTAATTAGTTTCACATTCTATTCAGACCACTGTAGAGACACAAATGAAAACCCTAAATAACACCCCTACCTTCAGCAAACAGGGAGTGTGCATGCTTGCTGCACAGCTGGCTGTACTCATGTGAGATTATGTTGCGTGGAGACCCAATTATCCACAATTGATCCCAAACACCTCCTACTACAGCCAAGTGCAGCCCTGTGTGTATAACTGTTTTGTTGTTGCACATCTCAAATGTGTTTCAATACAACCTTAAGGAGGTCGTCCCTAAGCTTGCATTCACACACAGTTGCTCTTTGTGGAAAAAAAAACTCAAGTAGCTGTAATGGTGAATCAAATAAGAACCAGCAAGCTCTATGGGAGGAACTGATTATAATATAAGGCCTGCACACACCTAAAGACTAGGTAAGTGTTCAAAAGACTGGACTGTTCACACTAATTTCTAGTCTTTTACAGTCTGGAACAAACATGGACACCAACTGAGAGATTGTACCTGTCATAAACACTGGAATTTTTGCTGGAAAAAATAAGACACAGTGCTTTTTAGATGAGATCCTGGATGGAGATCAGTGGGCATCATGGACTATAGAACCTACATTGGAAAACGGAGGTAAAATAACTAACTTCAGGTTAAAACTGAAGATCTCCCCCGATTGTGAAGTCATGTCAGTTGTTTAAACTAATCTTGAGAACAACTGGTAGAGATTGGTTGTTAAGACTAAAGACTGGAATCTCTACATATACACTTTACACACAGCAGAACTGACCTAGACTGGAAGTGTCTGGGACAGTCGTCTCAGCCAAATCAGCATCATTCATAATCACTATAATGACCATTAGTCCAGTTTGACTGACACTGTGATGATAATTATACACATCAGTTTCAGTTTGTCAACATGTGTCAATTTTGATGGGTTTAGTTACAGACCTCCTACACTAAACTTGTATTTCTGTCAAAGTTGAAATTGAAATCAAGTACAATGATGTCTAAACATTATTCACCTCATTGTGAAAAAGAGTTAGAACTGAAATTCAGAAGAGAGATGAGTTGACAGAAGAAAGTGAATATATTGAGACACGTTAACAACAACAACAGTGTGATTCTAGTAAGTTAGACTATATAAATAGGTTCAGTGTGGGTCAAACACAAGTTGAAAATAACTGCTTCATGTGCACCTGTTGTATATAGAGTCAACAAAGATACTGCTTCTGAGGGATAAGCATCCTGTCTCAAAGTGATGCTCAATAACCAGTCCATGCATTTGTTACTTCTTGACTGGACTACTGTTATTCTCTATTAACAGGATGTCCCAGTAACTCATTAAAAAGCCTCCAGCTGTTCCAAAATGCTGCAGCCAGAGTTTTGACTGGAATTAGTAAGAGAGATTATATTTCTCCTACATTAAATAATAATAATACATAAATAATTTAAAATCCTTCTCCTCACATGTAAAGCACTCAATGATAAAGCCCCTTCATGTCTGTGCTCTCAGAGTGCATGTCTACTTGTTTTCTAGAGCTTCCAAATGTAGAATTGGAGGCAGAGCCTTTAGCTATCAATTTCCTCTTCTGTAAAACCAGTTCTAAGTTCAGGTTTAGGAAGCAGACACCCTCTCTACTTTGAAGACCAGGCTTAAAACTTTCCTTTTTGATAAAGTTTAAAGTTTGAGCTGGGTTAGGTCTGAACCATCTCTTAGTTATAGATATAGACTGCTGGGTGACCTCCCTCAACACATTAAGCTCCTCCTCTTTTCTCCATCTATTCATGCACCACCATTGCATGTTGTTACCTTTGTGTCTTTTCTCTCCCATAGTTGTGCTTCTCTCTGTCTCTCTTATTCTCTATCTCTCTCACTGTCTCTCTCTGTCTGCAGGTATCCTCTGACTGAATCTGTGTGTTCCTAGTGTTCAGTTGTTGGCCCATCCAACCTGCCTAGTGTTTTGTTGTTGCTTGTTGTTGTTGTTGAATTGGAATTAACTGAGAGGGAGTGCTGTTTGTACTCTATATCAACATGGCTGTGATACGGTTGTAGGTTTGCTGATATAGAGTATAACAGAATGACCTAGAGTGTGAAATTGCTTTTATACAACAGTTCTACAAACTGTATATATTAGTGGACATTAATAAGTTAAAAGAGACCATGTTTTGTTTTTTATGGAATCAGTTATTTTTGTCCACAAGCAAAATAGATCCAAAACTGTACACTGCTTGACTGTTGCTAAGCAACATAAACACTGGACAGATTCCTGCATGCTAGCTATGAATTTCACGGAGCTAGCTACACTTACAACAAGCTAGGCTTTAATACTGATTCTTGATCAGATGCTTGATCTCACAATACGCTAGAAAAACATCCACCTTTTCCAAAGCAGCATTGTAGAGACTGGCACATATGTCATGTCCCATAAAAGCCAGAGGTCATCAAGGATCTGTACTCTGGAGAGCACCCAGGATTTCATGACACTAGTTGAGGTATCTCAGTCTGCATTAAACTAATAAAATACAATAAGTAAAACTATACATCTTTCCCATATATGTACACAAACAGAACTGCAGTCTGTATGCCATCTAGCTCCAGTGTGTGTGTGTGTGTGTGTGTGTGTGTGTGTATGGTGGCTAAAAATCACATTAGTGCATATATGCACATATATTCATACATAATGTGGTTTTGAATGTATTACTACAGAGTCTATCTTTGTTTATGCCTGCCAGTTAGCCTTTCTACTCCACAGTGAATATGTTTGCCCTGCCACAAACCACAGACCAAACACTTACTGTATACACACACACGCACCACATTAATAATAAAAATAATACATCGACACAGGTCCGAGATTGTGTCCAAGGAATTTCATCTCCCCATAAATTATAGCCATAAACTTTTGCAGCCACGCAGCCTAATTAATTTTTGTGCTGCTACACAAAAGGAAATGTCGAGTGACAAATGGGCGCAGGACTTGAAAGCTGCCAGGTCTGCAAAACATTTTCCACTTCAATTTATGAGCAATTTTACTGTAAATCATCCACCAGAACTGGCTACTTTAGCAAACAGGACAACATGGTAAGCAGAGTGATGACGGAGAGAGAGAGAGAAATAGAGGTTGGAAGGCCACTGACAAATGGATGTGAAATTTATTTATCATCTTAGGATCCTGTTTAGTCGACTGATACTGCATTGTTTTTTATTGTCTTTATTTGTTTACCTTTGATTCCTAATTATTGTTTTGTTTCTGGTACACTTCCTGGTTGAGAATGATTATGTCATAAAGGCATGCACATGAAGACCCTAAGTGTTGGCATTTTGTGTTGCAGCGCAAGGCTGTGTAAAACACAACAGATAGCCAGAACTAGTGTGGCCTTTAACACCAAAAGTAGCACTTGAACACACCACTACAGGCAACAACCAGCTAGCATGTTTTCTACACCTGTGTAAAAAAAATGACACTGGCTGATGGCTGTTTTGAGGATGTCTCACATCTACATGAAAAAAGTATTTGGTCCAATCTTGATTTTTCATCATGTTCACTTATCTTGCAGATTTAGATCCATTCTCTTTCAATCCTTCAATTTTTTTTATTTAAAAGGAGTTGAGTAGCAAACATCTATGTGCCTTGGTTTCTGCTGGAAATGAAGATGATTGCGATTGTTTCTCACTTGACTGCTGCTCACACTATGTCCGAGAATGTGCATTTCTCAGCTTCCCCCTGTTGTCAGACTCTAGGGATAGTATGGTTGCAAAAGCCAGATTTCATTCACAATGAATAGGAGTGGTCATTGGCCTAGCTTTTTGACTCTGTATGTGTGAATGGCCTGTAACTGTGATGGAAAGCACCTCCTAATGCTGGAAGAAAGCTCACTTTGACTCTACATTGATCAACACTCTGGGCTGATTGGGTCCAATGCAAATAACACAGAGGTGATGGACAGCGACTGGACTACTTTGGACCAGCCTTGAGGAATTAGCCGGCATGCTTCCCATCACACACAGACCCTTCATCAATGACTGCGGACCTGGAGCCAATTTGAATGTGACTTAGGCGCTCAGTGGACCTGACAGTGACGAAGGAGGCTCATTGGAAGCCATGGTTTAATGACTGATTATGGAGGAAGCTACAAGCTGTGTTTGGTACATTTGATATAGAACAGGCCTTTAAAAACACTAATTGGAGTGTAAATGTGTCCTTTCTCTTTCATCTGTTTTGTTTGTTTTTATCTTGTTAATAAAATAACTCTCAGATCAGTTGTCCATTAATTTTTTTTAATGTAAAGAAAAAAAATCTACGGCTGACAGTTTTCTCAGTCTGGTAATCTGGTAATGTTTTTCGTCCTGATTTCATTCCTACTCAGACATGAACGGCTGGATTCTAGAAGTTGACATTTAAGATAATAAACACATGAAGCTATGCGAAAATGAAGCTGGACAAGGAACGGGGTGGTGCTCAATCTGTGTATTTCAGCCAATCATTATTATTTAAAAATCAAATGTAAAAATACACTCATAAGAGGTGGGACTGGCTCTGCGGCCATATACTGTATTAATTAATTATTAATAAATAAATAAACAAAACTAAAAACAAATAGTAAACAGCCACTGAATTTGCACAGGCCAGTGCACTCCGAGTGCAGGTCCCAAGCCACAGCAATGGTGGGCACACTCTAGTTATGGACCTGCTGTTAGGCACAGGTTTTACACCGGATGCCCTTCCTGATGTAACCCCCCTCCTTCCCCAGTTGCTGGGCTTGCACTTAGGGTACACTGGCTTGTGCATCCTCAGTGGCTGGGGTTTTTAGGGATGTTGTTGGGGCTTTGTGTCTTGTCCAAGGACACTTTCAGCATATGGCAGTAACTGGGTCTCGAACTGCCCACCCTCGGGTTGAGGGACAACCTTACTGCTGCCCCTTTCACAGCTGTCTGTGTCTACCTCATGTAGTATATTTAAGGCTTCACTTCCCATGGACAACAGTGGTGAACAAATGCATTATCTTAGAATCCTCCCTTAGGAGTAGGAGGAATAGAAGGAGTGCTTTCAAAATAAGCAAATCAGCAAAATCTAACTGAAGCTACAATATGCAACTTTTGGGGCAGGAAGCTAGCAGTAGCATGCATCTTGAAATAAGTCCAACAGCTACTGTGGGACACTTGGGCCCAACCACCAGTAAAAGGCTGTATGCCATATATTTGTATGCTTTGATTTGTTTCCTAGAATAGAATGATATCTGGATGACAAGGTAATTTTTTTAGATGTCATTAACAGTTAAAAAGCCCCTTACTTAATAATGTAGTTATAACAGCATAGCTTGAAATTTCCTGGTCCTCTGTCTGAATTTTGCACATCAAAATAGTCACATACTTGCAAACAGCCCATAATCTGTAATTATGTATCAGAGATTAGAGTGATTAGTTTTAGTACTGTACATTTTGTGGATAATACTTAAGTACTTACTTAAATGCACTTTCGAATGCAGCATGTGTACTTGCAATGGAGTATTTTGCACCATTATATAGGTACTTTTACTTAAAATCCACCACTGCTGAAGTGGAACAGTGACCATTTGTCTTTGTGGCCTCCCCTCACTTTTAATTTTAATGAATTATTTTCTGTGAAATTCCAGCAGCCCATCTACTCCATTATAAACTTTGGCAAGGGTAAAAAAAAAGGGAATTGCCATCTAATTAATTATTTCCAGCTTTTGTTTCTAATTAAATGCATGGTTAGTCTGCTCTGTGAAGGTGGGTGTGCCGCAACTACGCTGTTTTACCAGAGCAAACACACTCGGTGAGCCCGATTCTGAGTGTCACACCCACGCATCAACAAGAAACATGATGCAGAGCAGCGCAACAAAGAAAGTTTGTAGAAGACGACTAGAAGAAAGTTCTTCTGCTGTGAAATCAACACAAAGACACATGCTGTTGTTCATTAAAGTGCTGGAATAGAAGCCCAGTGTCAGTTGACACTTTTTTTAAAGCAGTATTCACATACAGTTGAATGATACAAGGTATGAAATTTGTTTTGTACATGTCATCATTCTGGCCGCATCTTGGACTTCAAGAACACCATGCTAACCAACGGTATATAAGACTTACTATGGGTAAGAAAAGGGACCCTATACCATTTCCTATCTTCTAACTATGATTAATGACTGCCAACTGTCATGCATGCATCAAGAGCAGAGCCATACATCATGCAATAACTACAGCTGGCAAATACTGACAAGTACACTGAAGCCATGCCACAGTGTAAACCTAATACACATTTCAATGTTCAAGCTATTTTGATTTAATATTCAAGTACATGTGTTGGAAAAATATTCAATATGTACAATTTTGGCAACACAGGGAGCAAAAAAAGTATGTGTGCATATGTGCGCGCGCACATATGCACACACACACACACATACACACACACACACACACACACACCTCTATTCTCATGTAATCCGTCATCTTGCCTATGGTTTTAATTCCTGTTAACTGCATGGTTGCATGCCACTGCATAGTTCATTCTAATGGAATTGAATAACAGAGCTGCTTGGCTGCACTTGCACAGTCCCACTTTAATTGGAATGAATGTTTTTTTTTTTTACAGAAATATTCAGACCAATCTTTCAGCATTTAAAATGTGTGGCTCAAGTATTAGTCAGTTATATACTCTGTCTGCAGTAAAACAGTATGTGTATAGACAAATTCCTCATGTCAGCTTTGTTTTGAATGGAAATTCAAAGTAGATGCTTGCTGTACATTACATAATGCATTAAATAACAATATGGTATAATATCACCTTAAATGTTTGCCTATAAATTACTTATGTCCATTATAGTGCAAATATATATAAAGATTCCAACTTTTTCAGGAATGAATATTATGTAATAATATGACAGTGTAGTGTCAATGTTAAATTTTTCTCTATGAAACCAGACCACAGTCTTTTCCCAACCTTAAACATGTGCTGTTAATGTAAATGCTAAAGAATGTGTTCTCACTGGATCCTTGTTACTTTATTTGAAGATGTAATCCAGTGGCAGTTACTCTCTTTATAAAATGTATTTTCAGTTGGACTTCAGAAAAGTAGTTTTCAGGAGGTTGTTAGGAATCGCCATCTTCCCTATCCAAACTTTGTGATCAGGCAAGGTACGCAACTGCACCAACTATTAGGGTTTCCAGTGATCTGTAATGTTGTAGGGTGTTACACAATAAGTAACAAATTTACTATTTAAGCTCCTTAATTAAAGTAACAGCATCAATGAAAATGTGTGTGAGAGAAAAGCAGCCAGGGAAGGCCCCATGTCTCCGTACTAAATCATCCCCTGTCATCAGAACAGGATGAGGACAGAACAGAACAGATACAGTCACATTTTGACAACTAAACTATTACAATTAAGAATATAGTTGCTTTTAACTACACATTGGCATGGTAACTGCATTGATTTGGAGTGTCAGTTGTGCATGTCCTGAGGATAAACACTTCACATATACAAGACTTCATTCCTCGTGTTGAATCACCACAATAACAAAGTGTTGAAGAAAAGTTGCTGCCCACAGCTACCTGAAATGACATAGCTGCCATTTATTCTTTGCCACTGCTATCTTTGTCATGATCCCAATAGTAATATCTGTAATTTGAGAATGTAAATATCCGGGTCAGATGGTTCAGATGTTACCTAGACTTAATCTGCACAATGTCTGATTCTACCGACACAGTTCAGCTAGTATGACATGACAACTTACAAATGCTTAATGTTGTTTCTAGAGGACATGTGTACTTTGTCACATCTGTTTTAATAGAGAGGTGGTAGTAAGGAAAGCATCTAAGCTATTTCAAGACAGCTAAGCTCAGGTTGTACCTCAAGCTGTCTAGCGTGTGGCTGCAGTAGGGTTCTCTGTGATGGATGCATCCTTTTAGCACTTGGGTTTACTGTTTTTAAACCTTTCACTAAATGACAGGGTTGTGGGCCAAAAAATAAAGCCACCATATGTATGTAACCCAGAAACATGAAGTGGACTAGAACCCTGGGAAACAACATTTAAACTTATATTTCTTATAGTGTGTGTAAAATGTTAGTTATTGCCGCTTAAATTGTGTAAAAACAGACTTTCACAAGGAAGCAATTCTGTTCTGATACAGTCCATAACTGGTCCTTCATTTTTGACTGCTACAGCCACTAAGTACACCATCTCACTCATGCTCTCACTATTGCTCACTATTGCGAGTTCATAGAAAAATCGATATAAAGAAAAACTAACTTTGTTTACTTTTGCCACAGACAAACCATAGAACAATGGATACAGTTAGAGGCTATTTGAGAAATGCTTTTATCTGTTCATGGCACTTCACAGATTACTGTTTTCACAACCTGTCCCTCTATGCAGCAAGATGTTTTGCCTAGGTTGATACTGAAGGAAGGTACTGTTCCAAATGTTCCAAATTCCAACAAAGATGTTGTTTCTCTCTCCTTTATTTATAGTTCAATCTATATAAGTTAATCTGAGTGTAGCGTCACTTAAATGTTATTAGTCTGGGTGTTACTGTAAACCTGGATGTTACTGTGAACCTGAATGTTACTTTCATAACTGTAAACCACTGAAGCCTGATGACCTGATGCTTAAACAGGAAACATTTGCTTGTTCCTTTTCTTTGCATGAGCTGCTTGCCCATTCTCATCACTCTATATGTACACAGAGCACTCAATACTCATCAGTACACACAGTGACAACTTAGGGGCCAGATTAGTGCATGTGCAATATCCACCCTCCACCAAAGTGAATTAATTGTCTAATGGCTTTAAATTGATTAGCCATGTCCCAGGTTTGAGTTGCAAATCTCCCTCTAATCCAGGTATTTCCCTCTCAGGATAAGCATGGAATTGCTTTAATTAGCAGCATGGCCATGTGTGTTGGGTACAGTAACATGGCAGTGAACACCTGGAGCTGAAGTTACAGAGTGTTTGGGCGATAAGGGCTTTTTACGGTGGTGCATTTAGCCACTTGCTCAAACACAGTCAGATAATAACACAGTAGAAAATGCTAAGCTGGCAGAAAATAACTAAAATCAATTTACCCAGGAGGTTCTATAAGCAGTGAACAATTCTAAATATGAGAGTGTGGGAGTCTTAGTGTTTTGGCTTTGGGGGTGTCCTTGTTCCAATACAGTGTATTTGTTGTGTGCTAAAGTAAGAAATTGAGTTTCTTATTGTAGATTTCCAAACACAGAGCTTGACTTTGTTTGTCACTCAGTGTATGTATGTGTCTATCTGTTTAGTTGTTTATCTTCTAAAATGTTTTTCAATTTCTATGACTTTCTTAAGGTTGTTTCATCTGGAATAGATGTGATTGAGATAATTGGGTTTCTGCCTCCGAACAGCCATTGGTATGGGTTTTGCTAATGTGTCCTCTTGTTTTCTGGTTCACTTTTGGGACAAATACTTACTTAATACAATACTAACACTAAAGCATTGACTAGGAGAACTCATATATCTGGGACAAGGACGTCCAGATCCTCATGAGTATCTAGAGAGATGAGGCTATTTGAAGGAAGATGAAGTCCGTAATTAGAAATTAATATTTCCTCTAGAAGCTTCCTCTGCATCTGACAGAAATATACAGCATATTGAAATGCTTCAAACTATCTAGAATAATGTTCACTGTCTTGCAGTGGATGAGTGCCCTGGTATCAGTGTAATATGAAATAAAAGCAATACTAGCACCGCTTCAATTCATGTCTGTGACACCATTTTCATTCTCCATTTTCCTAACAAAAACAAAACATAAATAACAAAAAACTAAATTTCCATTTTCCTATCAAATTGTGCACAAAAATGACTGTGTTTTTTCACTGAAATACTGTATATGACCATCTCTCTCATGACGTCTGTTTGTGATCATACAATATATTAAATAACTTTTCTGTAATTCTCTCTTTTTTCTACAATATCAGCAACAGTGAGTCCAACATGAACTATGTCCTTTATTCCTGCTTCAGAAGGTGTGTACAACTGCATTTCTTTAAAATTGCTTTTCAATGCAGCTGAACTGCAAACTGTTATCAAATGGGAAGCAAATCGCAGTACAATGATTGAGGTGAATAGATGGTTTATAATGTGCAGGACTGATAAACTGCAGACCCAGAGATCTGTGTGTGGTTTAAAAACTTTTCTTAAAGGCAGAGACAGATTGAAGTTTTGTGAGGCTGAGTACAAACTATCACATGGCAGATGTGGGACTTGAACATGGAGAGTGACTCAGTGGATGATTTGTCTATTACTGGCCCTGGCATATAGATCACTGCTGTAAAGTCCTGAGATATTTCTGTTAAATTCTAATGTTTCAACTAAAACTGACTATTGTGACTTACATGAAAGTACCTGAGGTCAAAGAAAATTCATTCATCTACTGAACTACTTAATCCCTTCAGGGGTCATGGGTGTGCTGGAGCCTATCCCAGTCAGCATACAGGTGAGAGGCAGGTCACCAGTCCATTGCAGGGCTACATATAGACAAACAGCCATTTACACGCTTAAGCACACCTACGGGCAATTTAGACTTGTCTTTTGTTTTTGGACTGTGGGAGGAAGCCGGAGTGCCTGGAGAGAACCCACGCAAACACGGGAAGAACGTGCAAACACCTTCTTGCTGTGAGGCACAGTGCTAACCACTGCACCACTGTGCTGCCCCTGTCAACGAAAATGTCTTTATGTATTTAAAAGTCAAACAGCTATGAAAACATCTACTGTATAATGCTAAAATCGATTTTGCCTACGTATTATGTGTTCAGTATTATCCATCACCTGGCAAATATGAACACAAGCATACTCTAAATACTACACATAAAGGTGTACACAGTTAGACACTGCACATCAAACCTACTGCATGTTTAATAATGCCACTTATAACATTATGCATTTACCCATATATATAAATATATACAAACATAGCACTGATTCTGATTTGCAGTATTGTAAGTGTGTTCTGGTAAGTGGTGTTTAGACTCAAAAGCAAGATTTAGAAACAGGCGGTTAGAGTCCAGAAACTTTAACTAGATGACGCAGAATCTTCATCATCAGTAACAAAGCAGATTACATTTACGTCAGTCAAGACAAGCATGCATGGTTATCCAATATACAGGCACAAGCACTGAAGCAAATGGTGGATCCTTGATGCCAAGGCAATTCTAATGTTTGTCGCGTGCATACATAGTTGCAATGCATTAAGAGAACTAGGTGTAAGTGTGCAGGCAGGTTAGGATCAGGTAAATAGAGACAAGGTGGTACTGAGTGAACAGGCAAGTATTGTGAGACCAGCATCTTAAATAGGTGCACAAGTAGATAGATGCTAGCACTCAAGATCTGAGCATGTGATGCTCATATTACAACAGGAAGGTTTCTCACATTCCACACAGCACATCCATGTCTAATCTGGAAAAAGTGTAGGTTTTAAACTGTGTGACCATATTGGGTGTTACTTATTTCATACAAAAACAATTTCTAGTCATACCGTGCACCAACACACCAACAACAAGCTTGTGTACATTCTGAACAGATTTTGCACAGACATGTGTGTTTCATGTAATATCACAACGGGAACTTGCCAGTGCAATCACACACAAACAACTCATTGAGAAAAGCCTTGCCCTGAGCAAAAATCACAGCAGTTGGTCTCCAATATGTGAATGACAAATGAATATCACTCAGTGGGTCAGATGGTGTAGACACACTCCGTGCCCCGTGCTAATCAGGCCAATCTACAGACCTAACATAGCATCAGGACATCCTCCGGGGGGAAATTAGTACTTTCCACTTTACTAAATGAGTGTACTTTCCTCCCTGGGTGAATGCATTGTTTGCATTTTTTACATGGTCAGTTTCTTTATATGAGTTGCACTACACTAGGTTACATACTAGTTATAAGTTAAAAATATGAGCAAATGTGAGGTGCATTTATAAAGGGACAAGCAATCAAAGGCAGAAATAAACCCAAAGTATATGCTGTGATTTAATTATAGTAAAGTTAAAACTGACTGAAATAGTTGATCAGCTAAAGTAGCTATGTGTGTTAGTGTAGCATGATTGTTCTTCTGACTGACCCAGTTCTTATTGTTGTATTCATCCCTGTCCTCTTGTCTTTTTCACTGCACAAGTATGAGGCTAACATTAGTAGCCTTCAGACACAAATGGGACAAACTTATGGACTATACAAAGATAACAGAAGCAGTCATTGGCATTTGAGCTGGAATGGAAGCATCTATCAGCTCTGACCCAACACAGACATATGCACTGCAAATTTGACATTGCAGATTAAACACTCTCAGAGTTTAAATTAACATTCAGCCAGTGCTTATATGGGAACCACTATTAAAGTGGATTCAGACTATTAAAAGTTAAAATGTTTAATCTGCTGGTGAACCTATCCTATTGTTCCTGTGAAATTTGTGTTAAATTTGACTGAGCAATGTTGCCCTGTTAAGCTGTCACTCATTAAGGCTTTATGAAGAATATTCACCAAGTTCAGTTGCACATATTGCTACTTCCACTACATGACACTTGGATTATGGTGCTGACGAGTCTGACTGAGGATCTGAAATGACTGAGTGCGTTCAATTATCTCTAACTTTCACTGCTGTGATCAACTCTGTCAACTTCAAACTAAATTTTACTCTGAAAGTGTTAAAATTATTCTTTGAGAGTTGAAATTTTTAAATCTAAAATTTCAAAACTTTGATTTTTGCTGTTTGACACAAACCCAAGTTAGGATTATGGCTGAGTTTGAAAAAGCTCCAGGTCAAGATCAAGATTAAATGGTGGCTAAAGGTCTGGCCATGACCCTGGGGTCAAAGTTAAGTGATTAGTCAGTTAGCATGTATAATGCTGATCCTATATTTAGGTTGGTGTGAGCTTTAATTCATTAAATTCATATTATAGGTTAATCTATAAATACTGTAACTCATATCACATTCAGAACCAGATACTGTATATGAAATATTGATAGTGTGAGATGTGTCTGCTTGTGGTTTCATTTCAACTCTTTAATCAGTGGGTCATCTTGGATACTTAGACTTTTCTTCTTTAGATTTATGTCAGTGAAAGAAGAAAAGCTTCACTTCACTAAACTTATTTTATAAACCAAATGTGACTACACCAAGGTCACTAAATAAAGTGTTTCTATGGCTGTGTGGAGAAGGTAGAATTTAATATGACAGTTAACTGAATACTTACATTTAAATTAAAGCACATTCTTTCAGTTCAGTGGAAGGAGGCACATGAGAATGGTTGTGTTTTGGCAAAATGTTCATCATAAGGTGCACAAACATATCACGTGATGTAATGTATTTTATTTCTTGTTTATTGTGGGGTTTTTTTCAGGCAAAAATATTGAAAACCAAATTTGTGCATGCATCAGAATATTATTTCATTAGTTATATTACTTATTTCATTCCTTTCTGTTTTGGCTTTTCCTCTGATTTTCAGTTGTTTGTTTTTGACATTCTCTAGGTGGCAAGCGTTTCTTTGTCTGTTGAGCCACATGGTTGCCATAACTGATCACACTGTTCTTTATCAGTTTGCTCAACACAATACAAAGTGTAAAACGTGTCCATCTCTGTGCACCAAAACATTTCTATGTTGTAAAGTGCAGCTATGGTGTGAATGCTTAGAGAAGGAAAAGAAGGTTTCTCTGTGTTGCTGTAGGTTTAATTCCTTCAAATTAAATCTCAATATTAAAAAAGGGAAGATTTAGATTGTAAGATGATGCTACTGAATATTATTGTGATAGTAAAAGAAATGGTCACGAGTCAAACATCTTCTGTTTTTAGTATCTGGAAGGAGGAGGTAGTGAGGTGGCAAAACAAACAGCTCATCAGCAGTGGTCATCTTATCAGACTACCATATGACTGTGTATCACCCACTTGCTGAGTATTGAGCCAGGGAAATGTGGCTCAGTGATCCACCAACCCGCTCCATTGATTAACAGTGTTTTCTCATTCCTGGCCAAGAAACCCCCACTCCCTCCTAACATGTGTCATTTGTTTGAGGACACACAAGGACTGGTGCCATGTGTTTGTGTGCTTACGCTGTGTTCACTCTGAGGAGAGGAAACACTTCCAGCTGAGCTCCTCCACATTTAAACCTAGCAGCCAAATGCTTCTCTTAGGGACAGTGGCTGTTAAAAAAAAATTCTTTCTCAGTTTGAATGCAAGAATCTCAGCGTTCGCCTGATGGGCCTGATCTTCCCATTGGTCCAATATGTTGGCCCCTACCCTAAAACATTTTTATACACCCACCCCTTCTCTTTAGTATTCATCACCCCCCTCCCCGTCACCCCTCTCATTATACACACATGTACCTACTGTGGATTTTGGATCTCAGTGAGTGTGTGGGCTATTCAAACGTCCTGTCTCAGATTTAAAATGTCATTTAAAACCCATTGAATGCTGTTAAGGCTTGTTTTATTTTTCCAGTGTGGGACTGCAAGGTCAGTTTGCACCAACAGCTGAAAAGCGATCAATAGAAGATTTGAATTTAAAGAGCCGTGCTCCCGGGGGCGGTCAGTCGCCGGTGCATGGTGTTACCACAGGGGGGGCTAAGCCCTGGGGCTCAACAGAGACCTATATGCTTCCACAGACCCTCCACCCCACCTTCCATTTCACCTCCCCAAGCTTGGTTAACTCTCAAGACCATGATTAATTCATGGAGGATTACAGTCTGGAGGCAGGGAAGAAAACTAGGATTGCATACGGCATGCAAAAGTTAGGGAGATAAAGGTTCCTCTGGATTCATGCCACAATCCCGCTGCCCAACTCATTTCCTTACAAGTATAGTATCTATGGAGACAAAACCTCACACCTCAAGTGTTTGGATTTCTCGATAATAATTATGGGTATGCTTGCTGAAAAAAGTTAGGAGAAGTCCCTCCCGGGCTTCAGGCCACACAGCAAGAAAAGTGAGCTGCAGGGAATCATAATGCAGAAACGTGCTAATAAAAGCATAACAAACCGGAACACTATGGTCACGGCAATTTTGTCATTGTCCTTCACAGTTGCATGGATAACTGCGTATGATTAGTCGACAGGCTCAAGTCACAGAACGGAAGAATCTGGTGCTGGAGCCCAAATGTTTGGTGTCAGCATAAACTGTGAATCTGCTCCCCCTTGTGTCAGCCACAGCATGCTGGGAAAGTGCAAGCAGCAGAAAGTTTTTTGTGTGTCAAACTTGTCCATGAATTGTTCAGACTATCAGGATCTAGTGTAAAGCTGCAGCAGGAAACTTAGCATCACAAAAGCCATCCTGAAAAGTATGACTCAACTGCGCATTTCTACAACTCTGCTAAAACTCTGCTGTGTTCTCGCTCTGTCTGTCTTTTCATCACATCCTGCAGTTTCCATTTCACTCAGTGTTTTAATATTAGCATTAAATAATGTTTACCTGTCACCATGTCTGCAAAAGGCCAACTATTCCACACTCCATGTGAAGGGAAAACTAGACATGTAGACAAAAAGCGTTCATTATGAATTGAGTGACAGTGGTCTGATAAGAAGAGCCTTGAGATGTCAGCTGCATTGACAGTATCATGTGAGGGTATACTGTAAGATAAGCTGCTCCAAAGAAAATATGTTCGTAGTATATTTTCTAATTTTATTAGAAACACATTTTGTCAACATGTTGTATTTATACAGTGAATGGTCTAATATGCACTGGAGGTCACATAAGCTTAGGTTTATTGGAACAATATAAGACAGAACATGAAGGCTTGATATTCAAAGAGATGTAGCAGCTGCTAGCTGCATATTTGACCATTAATTATTAATAGTTTGGATTTTTCTCCTTTGAAGACACAAAAATAAAACCTGTCTAAGTATGTTATATTAACAATTTTATGAATGTATCGTCAGCAGACTAAAAAATTAAGAAGTCAATTACTCCTTTTAACACTTACAATTTGTCTCAACACATTCTGCAGATGATGGTGCAAAGCACTTTAACAGTATTTGTGCTATTTTTTTTCAATTTGGCAAATGTCTATGTTTTTATTGTTTTTTAACCTTTTTTTGTAAACAACATCTTGTACAAACTAGCACAGTGAACCACAACCCCAGCAAATGTGTTTTATCTTGATACAATATAAATGAGATCAATACAAAAGTTTGGTTGGTTGCTTGGAACATTTTTATATGGATCGCGAGGTTCTAAAACATGGTTTTCGAGACTTCTGGACTCCTGAATTAAATAGGTTACGTAAACAGTTGACTGTTCTAAGTCCCATTTATAACCCCGGTAGAAGATTTTAGAAGGTAGACTTCATTTCAATATTTCAAGTTCACTTCCATTTTAAATAAAGGGTTTGCAATCCATAGCGAGATTTACTGTTTGCCTTTTGAAGGCGGCCTTCTTCTGATTTGGTGGAAAATATGACACCAAGAAAAGAAAAGAGAAAAAAGAATAGTCCAGATGGAGGAAACATTGTCATTTCCTCTGGCCTTCAGAAACAGTGTCAAAAAGGTTAAGTGTCAATATGGCAGAGCCTTATGAGGCAAAGAGGTCTGAGGAGCTTCTGAATGAATACAAGGGACACATCTAGTGCCTTAAACACAGTCTGAATGCCGCTCAGCCTTCCTACAGTGCCAGGTCAGCACACAACCAACCCTTGGCCCCTTTATTCTCTCTCTGTAAAGCTACTGAAGTCTTTGACATTAGCTAATGATGTTTTCATGTTCAGGACATACTATAGGAGGTTTCGAAAGGGTTGTTTTCTACCCCACTGGTGAGTGTAGGGGGCTTGGTTGTTATGCTGGGCCGTGACAGGAGTCAGGAGGGGTGACAGGGTGCCCCAGGTGCCCAAAGAAACGGGGGAAAATGAGAGGCAGGTCAGAAGTCTTGCCCATTTTTTTAATACTTTTTTCTGTTTTTTATAAGTCCAGTTTTGGATGCAGGGTGAAGGTGGGATAAAGTATGCAAAAGAAGCAAGTGAAACACCCAAAACACAATACTGAAAACAATGTTTTTGTGCATAACTTTTATGCAACATATGGTATTCCCACAAAAAAGATCAACTAATCTTATGGGAAAATAAATAAATAAATATGAAAACACCAAAAAATAATGATTCAATGGCATCGCCCTAACCCTGTCAAAATCCATGTCCCTGTTCTCAACACCAGCCCCCAACACCACAAATACCCACCACCCTCTGTTGCCAAATCTCTCGCCAGTAAAGTCCGCCCTTTCAAAAAGCTACCACACAGTGCCCTCGTTCATTTCTGAAGGCGGGTGGGACAGGTGGTTGTTATATCCGCTGCCGTTCAGAGACAATGAGGTAAAGGGAGGACTAGGGCCGAACACCTCAGATGAGATGCTGTGCAGTGGCCCTGGGATTCCAGGCTCTGGGCTGGGAGAGTCCCCTGGGTGGTGGGACATGATATCGGAGAAGCGCTGCACCTCACTGGACGGGTGGTGACCCGGTAGAGGGTGGTCCATACCTCCAAGGGGTGTGCCTGTGGGGCCTGAGGAGGGTACAAAGGGGAGATCGACTGGGGTCTGGGCCTGCGACGACGGTGGCCCCTGAGGGAAGAAATCATAGTTCCCTCCTGGGCCGTAGTACTCGCTTTGATAATCTGCACATCCAAGAGAAGAAAGAAAAAAGTATCAACGTTAGCTCTGAGAACAACGGGTGTGCAGAAATAATTCCAGAGATGTTGAGGAATTCATTGAATATACATAGCTTGATTTGTATTAGAGAGAGACCCTCGCCGTGCTACATTAGTCACAGAGCACGTTACACTTAAATCAAAACTGCAATTGGGTGGGGAGAACAACGTGGCCACAAAATTAATTAAAATGGAGGCCATTTCATCAGCGATTCCACCTACTGAGACTTTTTTTCAGTTCAGCAGAATATTATTTGAGTTTTTGCTTCAACAGAAAGGACAAAGGCCTGAGCACAAATAGAATTCTCTGGCAATGATCAGATATTTCAAAGCGTTTGAAGGAAGAATGTGTCATCAAATCCCTGAGACGTAAACTAACTTCACTTTAACGTCACCACTGCTTACTGATTTCCAGGAGGGCTGTGGGTGAGGTGACCCAAATTGAATTATATACTACTTTTGAATTTGCATAAGAACCAACTGAATAGCCAAACTTGCCATAATCCATACAGCCTCTGTATTTATTATTATTATTTATTGAAGTATTATTGAAAACGTGTGTACTAAATCAGTGTCCTTTTGGAGAAAGAGCTCAGGAAGCTGGGAGCATACAGGCCAAATATGGTATCAATTTCCCTGAAGGGACAGTGCCTTTATACAGTCAGTAAAGACCTGAATGAAAAAGCTTTAATTCTTATTTGGGCCTTGGTTGAGTAGATTATATATATTATTATACATTACACATTATTATAGATGTATAGAAGTAAAAAAATAAATAAATGGTTTCATTGCAGCGGGAGAAATAGACAATTACACCAAGTGAACGGGGAAAATAAGGGAACTGCTATGAAAGAATTTAACACGGGACCTTGTCATTATTATTATTATTATTATTATTATTATTATTATTATTATTATTCAGAATTAACCCATTTTTATACATACCTCCATAATATGAGAAGGGCCCGTTAGGGATGAGCTCCCCAGGCTCGAGTCGGTCCACCAGTGTCCTCATCCTCCTTGGGCTCCGGAAAAATGCGTGCCTCCGGGCGCCCAGCGCGCTCAGCTGCTTCATGCGCCTCTCTTTGGAACGTCGGTTCTGGAACCAGACCTGACAAACACACACAAACACATATCCGGGTCACCTTATGTTTGTCAGAAAAAGCTTAACAGAATGGTGACGCCATTTTGATTGCTCGTCAATATTCTTAGGACTAGTGGTGGAGATGACGGAGAAGCGGCTGGTGGCGGAACTGAAGTTTGAATGAATAGACCAACACACAACGTTCGTAATCTGGTAAATATGCAAATAACTGCTCACCGTGTGAATTCCATTTAAAAGAAAGTGTAATTAGGTGTCATATTTACCTTGGCACCTGCGCAGCTTTGGCTTCTTATTATAGTAAATAACCGCGCTCTCCGTGTGTTTTGCAGCGTGCGTGATGAGCCGTGCGTTATATCCGCGAGGCTCTGCGCTGGAGAGGACTGCGCCCAATTATCTTTACAGGAGGGGACTCACATCTAACCTCCCTAATGATCTTTTAACCCTCCATTTACTCCGACTGAAGGCTGCGGCAGCGGGGGCTTAAAATCTCCAATTAATACTTAACAGGAGGGTTGTTACCAGTATATTACCAGGCTCTCTGAGGTTATCATTTCATAATCTATAGGCCGGCTTCTTTAATTACGCTCTTCTCTTTTCCCTCGTGCTCATACACATTAGAGACCCATACCTGGTCACTCTCACTTTATGACTATTAATCTACTGTGCTAAACCTTTTTACCTTTGATTTGCCCCGTGGTCTTTATTCACACTGAGTATGTGCTAGTATAAAATACAAAAAAAGGCCTGCAAAAACGCGAAGCTGCCGGAGAGTTTAAGTTCTTCTTTTTCTCGGTGTAAAAATGCTCCATTTTAAATAATATTTCCTCTCATTCATCTATAACGTAGAAAAATGTACCCCGTTTTTTAAGCGCTAGAATTTTAATATAATTTTTTTTGGAAATTGTTAACACCAAAGAATAAAATCAATCA